>PVIU01011864.1:0-62679 GCA_004026605.1 Ondatra zibethicus
TAACCCAGACACAGAAAGACAATTATCACATGTACTCACTCATAGGTGGTTTTTAAACATAAGGCAAAGAAAACCATCTTACAAACCACAATCCCAGAGAATTTAGACAACAATACAGACACTAAGAGAGACCTACATAGATATAATCTATGTGGGAAGTAGAAAGTATAAAAAGACAAGATCTCCTGAATAATTTGGGAGCATGGGGACCTTGGGGGAGGGTTGAGGGAGGGAGGGGTGTGGCAGGGAGGGGAACAGAGAAAAATAAAAAAATTTAAAGATAAAAAAAAAGAATTAACCAATAAGGAACTAAAAAAAAATCCATGTGATGTTTAAAGTTTCATAACTTTACTGAATTGAACAGTTAAAAAATGTATTGTTGTTCTTCATATTGTTTTATATCAATATGGCTTAAGAAAATGGAGCTAACCATTCAGGGATAGTGGATTTCAGATATATCTTTTATATTGAATAAAATTTGATGTGCATGAGAATTGCACCATTGAGAGATATGAAGATTGAATAAGAGAATGAAATAAAATGTTTATTTATTCACAGTATTAGGATTTAGTTACAGCTATATATGCTAAAGCAAGTATATTATTTGTTTAATGTTGTCAGGGTTTCTGTCTTGCCTGGTTCTCACAATTGTTAAGTCCAAAAGGAATTATACAGAGGTTTACATTAGTTATAAACTGATTGGCCCATTAGCTCAGGCTTCTTATTAACTGTTATAACTTATATTAGCCCATTATTGTTGTCTATGTTCGCCACGTGGCTCTGTAACTTATTCAGTGAGGCAGTCACATCTTGCTTCTTCTGTGGCTGGGTCACGACTGCCAACTAGGACTTCCTTCTTCCCAGTATTCTCCTGTTTTCATTGACCCGCCTCTACTTTTGTCTGGTTGTCCTGCCTATACTTCCTGCCTGGCTACTGGCTAATCACCATTTTATTAAAATATAATTGACAGGATACAACTCATTTTCCCACAACAGTTTAATGATTATAAAAGAGTGGGGCTACAGATATGGTTCAAAAGTTAGGAGGATGTACTGCTCTTGTAGAGGATCTGAGTTTGGTTTTGTACCCATGTTGGGCAGTTCATAATTTCCTGTGATTCTAGTTCTAATTTATCTGATGTTCTCTCCTGGATTCTTAGAGCACTTCACTCATATGTACATACCCATACACAGAAACACGTATACATACATATAATAAAAATAAAATAAATCTTAAAACAACAGTTTCCTTAATCAGTCTTCTACACAGGATGTCCTCAGCTGCCAACCAAGTTTTGTCACAGACAGAAGGATCCCAGGCCATTTGTGTGCCCTATATGAATTAGAGGTGAATTTATAGGTATATGTAATGTCTTTTTTTATAAAATTGCCTTGAATCTTAAATATTTTAAATGTTAATAGAGTCCCGGTACTGAGGAATGGCTCAGTAATCAAGCACAAGGTAAAGGTGAGGATTCACATAGGCACTAAGGATTGGTGGTGTTTTCCAAAGTCACAGAGTTAAAAGACACTGTTTGTAATTCACCATGCTGCTTTTCTTCATGCATTTGTTCTTATTTACATTTAATAGTTTAAGGTTTAATATATCGCACAACAATAAAATAATTGTCATCTTATATTTGCTTAAATGTGTGTATTTGTTTGCTGCTTAAACCAATAGGATGTAACTTACATTTATGCAATGAAGTCTTGGAATATATTCATGAATAAAAGACAAAAAATCTCTCATTAAGAAACTGTTGCATTCTTACATTCTTAAATACCTCAAATGTCATGGATATTTACACCTGAGCAGAATTTCATATGGCATTTCATGGTAAAAATGTTAAATCTGCAAGTCTTTTTGAATGAATTAAATGTTTTCTGTCATAAATTGCAATTCTTTTAAACATATATAAGTACACATACATATATGTATATATGTATAAACGTGTATATTGGGCCTCATGAGGCCCAGATGTGAGGCCCAGTGTTATTTCCTAAGCCTAACTTGAGTTGGTGTGAGGCCTAGTGTAACTTCCTGAGCCTAGCTAAAGTTTGGAGACCTGTCTCTGGCTACCCGACCAAGACCTGCCTCTGCCCAGCCACACTTCTAGTGTGGTAGAATATTATTGGCCATTGTTCCTTGCTCCACCTTGGCCGATCCCAGGCTTTTCCACCCCCATCATAACTCTATATAAGTCCCTGCTTGATACTATTAAACAAGTTCTTGCTTTGTCAGACTCCCAACTCAGTGCCTGTGTTTCTCCCTGGTGCCTGGGGGGGAGCGCTGAGTTGCCATGCTCACTTCACATTCAGCTTCAGCCCCAGGGAGAGTCCGGCAGGTCCAGCTTGCCCCCCCCCGCCCTGCTCTTTCTGCCACAGAACCCAACCCATGTATATATGCCTATATGCGCGCGTGTGTGTGTGTATGATATTTGTTAGTTTAAAAATCCACTTTAAAATCATTGATATCTTTAAATTCACACTTGGTATTTGTGATAATATAAATACAAGTCAAGAATACTGCATCATCTATTAATATCTACCCTACAGGGTGAGATATTTAAACTAGATGGCAGATAGATAAACGTGTTGATGAGTAGATTTTACCAAGACAGAAACACAGACACACACAACCATGCAACTGAAATTGGGTTTGTGTTTTCTGTGCCCCAAAACCTGATTGTGGAGGTTCAAAAATAAGGAAGTTGGAGGCTGTCTCTATCTGGTAACACCCTGATGCTCACAGTGGGAGTGCTGACCTCACATCACTTCAGGACAACTATAGCTCTGTTTCTTCCTGCAATTTGTCCAGAGATACAATGAGAAAATGACATAAGTCCAAACATTTCAAGGAAACGGATATGGCTCCCATGTGATCTAGTATCCTCTGGCAGAAAGGAGGAATTGTCATCTGAGAGAGTTTGTGCAAAAGAAAGCAAAGGGAGTGAGAGGGTCCTGCAAAAACATGATCCTGCAAATTACTTAATAGGCCAAGACTTTATGGGAAGAGTGGAAGAATTTTTAAAAAAACTTTGTATGTTTAATCAGCTATAAATTCAGTTCTACTCTGTGGAAGTCAAACAAAAACAGTAGAATAGTTGAGCTATCTCCCAAAATTAAAAAAAGCAGTTGGGATAAGCCATAACCCATTAAAACCCCCAAATTCCCAGTTCTGTCATAGCAGCCATGAATAAAAGCTCAATTAGCAAATTTATTGAGTCATTATGCCATTTTGAAATCCTCTTATGGTCAATTGATATTCCATTCTTTCTTTGTAACAAGTGTGTTTGACCTACATTTGATGCATCTTAGTCAACATAGTGCTTTCCATTAGCAAAGTTTATTAGCAATTTGAAAATAGCAAACATAAAACCCAGCCAGCATTTTGATTACTAGCCTAAGATGAATTCTCAGTATAAGATATCCAGATGATAATACAATCATGAAAATCACTATCGAGGCCTAGAACATGAAACAATGGAGAGAATTTAAAAGATGCATACCAAATCAAAGACTCATGTAGTGCTAATATAGACCTGTAATTGTAATCCTCAGGAGGCTAAGATTGGAAGATTATGAATCTCTTATCTCTTGCATGATCTACATCTAAAGTTAACATCTTGAAGTCTTCGTACCTTTAAATGTTAAATGAAATTCGTAATGCACAAAGTAATCAATTCAAAATTTAAAAATAATGACAATTGGCAAAGCCAAAAGATAAGTAAGATCTTTTTAATTTTTCAATTAATTAATTATACAATTTTAAAAACAATCTTTTCTCATTTTACATAGCTACCCTGGTTCCCACCCCCTGCCCTTCTCCCAGTCCCTCTATCTTCCCCCAGCACTTCCATATACTTCTCAAAGAGGATAACACCATTAGTCATCACGGAAATGCAAATCAAAACAACTCTGACAAACCAATTTACAGCAGTAAAAATGGCTAAGTTTAAAAACACCAATGATAGCTTATGCTGGAAGGATGTGGAGTAAGGGGAACATTCCTACATTGGTGGTGGGAATGCAAACTTGTATACCCCATGGATAAACAAAATCTTTAAGAGGAGTTAAAATACTTTCATTACTTCAAAGGAAAACCCTGTAGTAGTGGTTCTCAACCTTCTTGATGCTATGACCCCTTAATACAGTTCCTCATGTTATGGTGACACCAACAATAACTATTTTCATTGCTGCTTCATAACTTTATTTTTGCTACTGCTTTGAATAATAATGTAAATATCTGATAGGCACATGGTCTTAGGAAACCCTTTTGAAAGGGCCATTTGATCCTCATGGGGTCACAATTTACTATCCCATAGCCATCAAACAGACACCATTTCTCTCTTTCAATCTCCTGGTAGCCATCAAACTGTTTTCTGCACCTTTGGATTTACTTCATTTAGATATTCACTATACACCATTTCTTGCCTTAGCATGTGTGTTCATGAAACACCAAATGATTTCTACAATAGCTATTTTACAGGGCAGACAATAATATGCTCATTTCCTCACAACTTTACAACATTTTGTATTTTGCATCTTCTTGCTTTATATATGAAGTTATATTTTATTGTGTGGTTTTAAAAATTGGCATTTCTCCTATAAGCTACTGAGGTTAACCTTCCATGTATTTTCTCAGGGTTGTTTCCATTTGTTATTTAAAAGATTTTCATTCACATTCTTTGTCTATTTTCATGACCTTGCTCATGACAAACTTTTTTTTTTTGCTGAACCATATCCCCAAGTCCATTTATTCTGTTATTAGCTTCATCTTTCTCTTTTTGTTGAGCCAAAAGGATTCGTTATACATGCTAGATAATAGATTCTTATAACATATATGTATATAATATCTATCTATATCTATATATATTTGTGTAATATAAAATGCCTTATCCCATCCTGTAGGTAATATATGCTCTCACAATAATGTAGTTTAAGTCATATGAATTAATTCTGTTGTATTCCAATTTGTCAAGTGTTATTATTTTGGTTTTGCTTTTGAAGTCACATTAAAAATATTTAGACAAATTAACAATTATTTCTATTTTCTCTGCTAAGAGTTTAGGATTTAGTTATTTTGAAAGTATATTTTTATTGATTCCCTAAAATATCATACAATGTATTTGGATCATATTCACACTCATTCCTCCCATAATTCTCTCTATATCCACCCTATATCCTCCCACCTTCACATCTTTAAAAACTGTAACTCACCAAAGTCTAAATTGTACTGCTCATATATTAAGAAACATGGAGCCACCAACTGGAGCATGGGCCACCTACATTACCAGTAGCCCACATCATTAAATAAAATTTATTCTCCCTTGGAAGCCATCAACACTCAATAAGCTCTCAGTTATGGTTGAGAGCTCAGAAAATATCTCCATTTGTGCTGAAATATTAGCTTGATATTGTACAGCTGAAACACAGCCATTATGAGTTTGTGAGTACAATAGTCCTGTAATATCCAGAAAATACTCTTTAACTCCAGTTCTCTCTAATGTCTGGTTCTGACAATCTTCCTAAATGGTCTCTAAGTTTTTGGAGAGGTGATATAGATTTCCCTTTTGTCACTGAGCACTCTACTGACACTCTCTTTACTTTGATCTGTGTGTGCTGTCTTAACCACCATATACTTCTCAGATAGTGTATATAGTGGTATAATTGATATATCATTGGTTAATAAAGAATCTGCTTTGGCTCTATTGCAGTACAGAATAAGGCAAGGTGGGTTTCCAAGAAGATAGATGTAGAGAGAGAGTAGGCAGAGTCAATGAGAAGCCATGTAGCTGCCACAGGAGAAAGATGCAGGACACTGGATAGAACCTTACTGATAGTCCACAGCCATGTGGTGATATGTAGATTAATAGAAATGGGTTAATTTAAGATATAAGAGCTAGCCAATAAGAAATGTGTGCTAATAGGCCAAGCAGTGTTATAATAATATAGTTTCTCTGTGATTATTTTGGATCTGGGTGGCCGGGAAAGGAACAAACAGCCTCCATCAACAAATTGACACACCAACATGTGCTGACTGCATCCACATAAATCCTAAGAGAGTTTGGAAAAGAACTACACACAAAAAAAAACCAAAAACAAAGTTTAGTCATACTTATTTTTAGGTGGGCTCTGTTTGCTGGCAGTGAACAGGGGTTCCATAACTCCCTTTGGAGAGGTCTTCCTGACTGACCATTAGCAGCAGCAAAAAAAAAAAAATAAAAATAAAAATTCACAGTTTTGAAACAGCAGCTTACTGTTTCATGCTAGTTGCATGAACAGCTCTGGCTGTTTCAGAAGGCCAAGCACTTAAATGGAGTTTTAAGCCACATAGTACTAGTTGCTTCATAGATTTGCTGTGACCCTGGAGCTGAGTCAGAGTGCATGACTCTCAGAGGCAGCAAACATGCCTCTGCCATGTCAGATTGGTTGGAGGCAAAAGGCAGGACAGCAGAGCAGGTCCTAGCCATGCCTGCATAGCATTTAAAAGAAAAATTAAGTGCTCCTCATTGGAAAATAATTACAGATACACAATAATGACAGATTTAGATGAAAAAGACCTCTAAAAGTGTCACAGTATTGAATAAGGTATTTAGGTTTGGGAGAAAAAAGTTATAAGAAGAAGTAAATTGTTTTTAAAAAAGTAAAGGCTTTAAAAAGATAGAGTACAGACAGTCATATATTAAAGAAAATTATACCATGTAATAATGTAATATACACAGAGAATCTGGATTATGTATATTATTGTATTTTCTTTAAATTTTTAACTGAGTGAGCAAGATACAGAGATACATTTCATTGTACAAGCTGCTAAGTTAAACCAACATATATATATTAAAGGTATCTTGACTTTAAAATTTGGGTCAAAGGATATGTTGCTTTGGAAAAAAGGTTCTGCTTTTGTTTCCACTAGGGATGAGAACCTGTGGATTCTTTCCAGTCTAATGTGGTTTTATTTAACAAGACCCCATGAAAGGTTGCCATGAAACCTAAAAATACTTCACCCAACAAAAAGCAGGAAGCAGTTTGGAGAACTATATCCAAATTATCAAATATTGCTTACAAATGTTTGTTTATATTTAAAGGGGGATTAATGACAAATACTTTGCATTGGTATGAATCTTGCTTTATTGATATAAATTTAAGGTCAATTTTGTTATATGTATATTTCTGCTCTTGTTTAAGGTATTGTGTTTCTGCAGTTCACTTAAAAATGTAATGTAAATTAAGAGATATAGGTTAATAGATAATCATCTATAATAGTCAAGATTGTAGTCATGTAGCCAGGAGGTAATGGCACACATCTTTAATACCAGAACTCAGGAGGCAGACACAGGCAAATGTCTGTGAGTTTAAGGCCATCCATAGGAGACAGATGCCAGACACTGGATGGAATCATACCAGTAGGCCACAGCCACATGGTGATACACAGATGAATAGAAATGGATTAATTTAAGATACAAAAGCTAGCCAATAAGAAACATGAGGTAATAGGCCAAACAGTGTTATAATAATATAGTTTTCATGTGATTATTTCAGGTCTGGGAGGCTGGGAAACAAACAAGCAGCCTCCAACTACACTTAATGTGTTGTTAAATTTAGGATTTTGCAATTTATCAATTAAAAGAACTATATGAAATTCCTGTATGCTAGTATCAGCCAACAGCACACATCATGCTGGAGTAACCCAATCTAAATAATCAATGTTCTTAAAGTAGTAGAAATAAAACTGAAAATGACACTTTTTTTACCGTTTTCCTTATATAAACATGTGTGAAAGTTTCTCTCAAGTACCCTAAGAATAAACTTGCTGATTGATGAGGAACCAGCCTCCTCAATATTATTAGACTGTCCCAAATTACATTATAAAGTGATTATTTCTCATTTGTTTCCCAATAACCATATTAAATATCCCTTTATCTGATAACCAGTTTAATTCTTTACATCTATAGTCTCCAACTTTGTTGATCAATATGATGGCTATGAATTAAATTATTTTTAAATACCCATAATTATCTAATTGCTCTTGCTATACAAATGCCATTTCAGTTCCACTAAAATTCACTTTTAAATAAATTTTCCATTTTTCTAATGCATTGACTTTTTCTTAATGATTGGTATTACATTCCATTCGTTGTGTTGCAGTCACTTAATGAAGTAATGTGTTAATAAAATAATTTTTTTACTCTGTAATAAAATGCTTTATAAATTTTTTTGATGTAGCTTCATTAATTACTACATTTTTACATCATGGAGAATGCTTCAAAATATCCTCCCATTATCAGAGACCATGAAAATATTGTCCTGTATTTTATTTTAAGGTTTTAAAGTTGTATTTTTTTCTTAGTATTTTCATCAATTTGAATTTAATTTTGTGTGTAATATTAAACTTAGACTTTAGAAATGGTATTTTATTTCTATGAAACAAATTAACAACTTGGCATCTTGGAGAATACTCATCAACTACTATACATGGGCAGGGCCAGTATATTCTGTCCCTAAGGCTTCATAAGTTTTAATTAAAGTTCGTCGGAACAGGTTCCTATATACCAGTTTTGAGGAAGAAGGAGATTATGGTTCACTTTGGATCTTGGAAGATATTTGGAGAAATTAGTTTGTTATTTTAAGGTCCTTTTTTCTTGTAGATTGGAGTCTGAGAAATTCCTGCTCATTTCTAAGGGTCATGAAAATTTCTAGACACAACCACCTTCATCTTCAACATGGCAATGGAGTATCACTGTAGGTCTATGTCTCTCACTATCATGTCTCTCCTGAGTTTGATTATCTCTAAATTCCATTAATATTACCCTGGGTAAGTTCTACTTCTAAGGGCTCAGCTGATTAAATTCAACTATTTAGGGTAATTTCTTGACTTAGGAGAAATGATATGACTAATTATATTTTGAAAATACCATTAATTATGTAATGTGAGTCAATCTTGTGTGTTATATAGAGAGTGGACGTAATGGAAGCACTTTGGAATTGCTTCAAATACTTAACCTTTTCATATTTTCTCCATGTTACTTTTGGATCTCACTGAAGGGAAATGAGAGAAGAAAGCAAGGTTTCAGGCCATATGCTTATACCACTTAAAGTATATTAAAGCATTAATTTTAGAATTCAGGGTTTAATTTATAACAAGACTGTCAGATCATACAATATATGATTCATGTAGTATTTACTTTAATCTGAAATATACTTCTCTGTATATGTTACAATGTAATTAACATAATAGTAGAGAAGTAAAATATGTATGCTTTATTGCTAACTTCTGTTGAATTGTCTCAGATAAATTTAATAATATGCTTGCCAAATCAATTTAAAGCAGTAGATAAATTATGAACACAGTGATAATCCTATCAACATTAAATAAATCAGAATTATTGCATGAGAGCATTTATAATTCTCAGAATATGATCTTCTGCAGATGACTGAGTCACCTCTTTTTCTCTCTCTGTCTCTCTTTTTTCATTTCTAATTGTAACAAATGCAGCCAAGTGGATTTTTCTAATGGGTTTGCATATCTCTTGAGTTCCATAAATTATTGTTTTGATTTCATATAAAGTGAACATTGCATGCAAGGTTGGCCTTGGGAGAATTGCTCTGACCACATATCTATAAACCTTGACTTAATAGAAATAATTGAAGTAAGTGAGCTTCCATTTAAAATTGAATTATGCGGCTTTTCATATATGTATATATTCCTTTTTCTAATTCTTTTTTTGTTCACAAGGACTTTCCTTTCTATAGACCTTGGCTCTAGAGATCAGCCAGCTAACAAAATCATTCAAATGCAAAGTTGGTGAGACTTGTGAAGGTCAAATGACTGGCTTGACTAAAATCACTGAGAGTCAAGCCTTAAAATGAGGGCAGATGGTTTTAAATCAACTTTTGTAAAGTTCTGTTGCCCACATGACAAGATAGTTAAAAAGCATAGAAATAGAGAATGAATTAGAAACTTATAAACCATTAAATTAAGGAAGACCAGGAAAGCACATATAAGCCTCCCAAAATTCCATGTAGGTTTCAGGAAATGGTTTTGTTAGGAAGTACAGTCAGTACAACCAACAGAACTCCTAGTACCATGTCAAACACTAGTACAGTAACATTTGCCATTAGTCATAGCATTGGGGAGATGGATATTTGATATATGAGTGGCCTTCAAGGTCATTGACCAGCCAGACCAGCTGAATCAATAAGTTCCAGGTTTAGTGAAAGACACTGTCTCAAAAAATTAAGCTGAGGCGTGATGAGGGAAGACATCTTGTGTCTACATATGTCTACATACACACATACATGTACATGGACACATCCACATGTGTATTTAAGCAATACACAAACACATGTACACACAAATAATTCCATGACACATTCTCAAGTTGTTCTAATTTCTCTTTAATATAAAAATTAAATCTCCCTGCATGTAAGCCAACTTTTTCTTTAATTATTACTTTTGTTTTGTACATTTTTAAGTTCTATAAAAGATTAAGTGATTGGATATGACAAGATTCTACTCTGCCTTTCCTACTTTTGAGATTCCATAGTATCCATACTTTTATCAAACATTTCAAGTGATGGAATGCTTTACATATTGCATTCATATTATCTTTACAAGCAAATATAATTGGATTTTTTAAAGTTAAACTTCGTGTTTTCTCATACTCTGAAGCACTTGGAACCTTTTGAGATCTATGTTTTGTTTGCTGTGAAAGATGCCCTCATAAATTTAAGGTACCATATCAATCAACATTTTCCATTTATCCTTCAGACTCTACACCTTGGGACTATTCTCAACCATAGAGTCAGCTTCTCATTACTTTTGGTGCTGATTCAACAAGCACTAGAAGCAAGCCTTTGGCTGAACAATATTGAAAACACACTAAAAGTGCCACACATTAACATACAATTAGCATTTCATGGAGCCTAGGCTAAATTATTACTCAGTTCATAGGGAACAGAGATGAAGGATTTTTTGGAAGATAAAATACAACAGTAGCTGTAACCCCATCCTTCAGAGTTATTGATTTACCCCTTTGGGTCTGGTTAACAGAAGAAGTTATCATTTATCACAATTAATGTGAAAGCTTGTACCATATTAAATTAAGACCTAGGAGCCAGGAGGCTACACAGAACTTCTTATGATAGAGTTCTGAGGGGCACAAATTTGAAATGGAAAATTTCAAATGCTAGTGAAAGAATTGTCTTTATGGAGAAAATAGGCCCCTGTGAAACCTGCCAGTTGCCATATTTTCAGTAAAGAATGATTCTGCCTCTACCAGCAACTAACCATTACCAATATCTCCTCAGTATGATGTGGGAATTTGAGATTATTTACCACATCTATGCCTTGATTTGTATGAAATTCTCAAAATTCAATATTAAAAATGAATAAATAGGGAAGAGAATATAGGAATAAAGATATAAAAAGCAACTTGATGCTGTTATTGTATTAACAGAAATAGGAAAATTCTGAAGAACAGGATCTGATGAAGGAAGGTGGATTGCAAAAAAAAAGAGTAAATTTGCCTTCAGATGTATAGATTAGGAGAATTCATATAATAGAAGAAAACCGTACTCAGTTCTAACTGAATAGGATTTGTTTTGAAATGTGTGTGTGTGATCCACATGTGGTTGGAAACCTGTTATTTGATTTTCTGAGTCTGAGTCTGTTTTATGGCTCCATCCCTTTTTCTACACATGTAAGGGCATCATTTCTCAAATATGTGTCTGGTGGACGATCAACAAGGACCAACAAGGACAAAAGATGAAACTACTAGACTGAAACCTGTTACTTTATAACCTAAGTTTTTATAAGATTAATAAGAAAGCAAGAAGAAATAAGGTTAAACTCCTTTATATTAAGTTGCATTTTTATCAACATCCTAGCCCCTCAGAATTAGAAGCTTTAAAGCAGTCAGTAAAGACCCCTACATGATCACCATGTTCAAGCCACATGGACGACTATCATATTCCTTCTTATATGACACTTGTTTGGATCACAGGGCCTTGGCGCAGGCTTTTCCTTGTACTTCAGATATTTATCCACACACTACAAGGGCTAATGTTGTCACCATAATTTGGGGGGCTGCAATAAAACACTCTGTAAAAAATTTTAAAATATCTTTTAAAAAATGTCTTTTTTTAAAGGCTCTAGCTCACAAGCCTGACCACTTAGTTCAATCCCTGAAACCCAAACCCACACAGTGGAAGGAGCTAATTATTTCCTAAAAGTTGTTCTTTGTCTTCCAAACACATGCCATGTGCTTCCTCATTCCCCAAATAATTTTTAAAAATTAAATTAAACCTATTGCACATCTTCAGTGTCAACTCCATGTCCTCTACTGAATCTTCTTTTTTACTAAGTTTTGGTACATTCTGATAAGTCAGTTACAGATCTTTGCTGTATTTCTTGGCTTCTGTCTACCTCATCTTTTATAAAATGTAATGTTTATTCTGCTAGCACCATTGCATTTTAAACATTAAAAAGCTTCATTTATCCTCAGCACATGGAAGACACTATAGAGGCTTCTTGAGCAACAGTTGCAAGAACTTTTCAGGTATTGGTGAACTATACTCATTTGACTTTTGTTTCCTTTACACATTAAAATAAACTCTACTCTTTAAAACAATGTCTATGTTTGTATAAATAGATATTATATTGCAATTTTCAATGCCATTTAAGTTGCAGTGGATTGATGAACGTTGGCGCTCATTGGCTGCTTTGTTTTATGCTACCTATTTAAGAGTTGTAAAAGTAACAACACATACCAGTCTCAATATGCATATATGAAATGTTATATACACTTATTTGATGATGAAGGAATCTCATTACAACTTCAGCCTCTCTGTGGAATGACAGGATGTGGCTGAGCCCTGATATTGGTGGCTGTGGTTGAGACATTGCCATAGCTGGAATTTACCTAAAATACTGTTTTTATCTCTCAAGAAGGTTTTACACTGGTTTCCACAATGTCTGTACTAACTTACATTTCCATCTACAGCCAACTAGCTTTTTTCCCTTTCTGCATCCCTGCAAGCTTGAGTTCATTTTGACTTTGTGATAGCAGTCGCTCTAACCAAGGTGAGGTGGCATTATGATTTTGATTTGGAGTTCTCTGATGAGTAATGAGGCTAAGTTTTACTTTCCTCCACAAATCTGGTGATTTGTAATGTCTTTTCCAGACAAATATCTTTTTGTGTTTTTAAATTTATTTTATTTTTGAGAATATCATAAATGAATATTGTATTTATACCATTTCTTACTTTTCTCCCTGTTCTAATTCCTCCTATGTTCATCCCACCATCTCTTAAATTCAAGACCTGATTATTATTGTTTCACACACAGACAAACACAACCTACTTAGTCCATTAGCTCTCACTAATATGTACATATGGTTAGAGATAACTATTGGGGTGGGATAACTTATCAGGGAGAGTTAATTTTCTCCTTCTCTGGAGAAAATTGATATAAGTGTCTTTTGACTAGTTTTCAGTTAAATCATTGGTATTTGAGTAATTAAAATGTTTTAGTATAAAGAAATAGTATTTGCTACAATGAATAAGCAAAAGAGCTTAATTTGATGACTATACAGCATGTATCTGCCACCAGTACTGTGGCCTACAACTATGTACAATTTTGTCAATCAGAAGGAAGTAAAACATTAAAAACCTTTTCAAGTATAAATCCGGGAGTCTTTATCATTAAGAATAAAAATATTCAATAAGAAACTATATTATAAATATTTATATAGGTTTGAGCAAAATTCTCAGCTTTCTACTGCAAACACAGGAAAGACAATTTCTTTTTTCCCTTTGTCACAAATATCAGCCAAATTAGGGTTGTAGTTCACTGGCAGAGTGCTTACTTGGCTTGTAAAAGGTCCCAGTACTATACAAGTAAATAAAAACAATTTAAAAAAGGATTCATTTTCATCATTGGTTTTGAGAAATATTCCAGTGGATGTTCAGAGTAAACATCAGGAATTTTGACCTTGAAAGCAGAAAGTACTTCATCGCAGTTAGAATTATTTTCATATGTATCACTGCCCTCAGAATGGATACTTACAAAAATACTTCATTTTATTTCTTCGGAAATATACAATTTTGTACTAAGTAACTATTACTTATGGGTTATGTATATAATAAATCCATCTGTGAAAACATAGTTTATGATAATGGCAGAAGTGAATATAATCAATACATGGGGACAGAGAAGAGAGTAGAGACAAAGAGTCACGCAAATAACTATAGAACTGTGTGATAGTGTAATAGAGACAAATAGTATAAGAAAACATGAAACAGCGAATTTCTGAAGTGTAACCTTAGCCAATGAACTTTTTGGAGTCATGATAAAGATGAGCCTAATGGTACAGTAAACAAATTTCCATGTTCTGAAACAATGAATTGTGATTAGGTCTATACATCCAACAAGGTGTTTACATTGCATGTGGGTGTCATAGCTGTCAGTATTTAATTCATTGCCTGGGTATGATGACTCTCTGTTATATCATTTCCATTTTGGAAGCCATGAATTGTACAACAAAATCTCTTCATTTGTTATAAAATTAAAACTAGATAGATTATTCATGTTTAATTTTAGTTTGCCAAGTAAAATCCTTTCCACATAATACTCAAAATTAGTTAATTTTCTTATCAGTTGACTAGATAGAAGGTTGACTCTGTTTGACTGAAGAAAGTAGTTGGCAGTTCATGGAACATGAAACTTCCATATGTGGAAGGTGATTTTGTATTTACCTATTTATTGGAATAGATAAATAGCAAGGGTTTTCACACAATAAACTACACCAATTTTTTTATCTTCTCTATTTCCTTGTATCATATTATAACTATCATAAGCTGTTTTATATCTAAATAAAACTAATTATTAAGATAGCTAAAATTCCCAGAATAATTTTCAGTAAATAACGAATGCAAAATTAAACCTTTATTATTCTGAGATTAGAAATTCATACTCATTCAACATATTTTATATTATACTCTTATGAAACAATAAATCATAGATAAACTTGTCTTCAAATGAGAAACAATCTTATACAGTAGATGAAAAACATTTTTCTCACTTATATTAGCCCATATAATTTGATAAAAACTTTATTTAGTCATTTACAGAATGGTCATTTTAATTATGTGGGTCAGAGTGAGCACTAGAAAATATTAGTAAAACAATCTTTTAAAATAAAAAATATATTCATAACTTTCTTATAACTGCTTGAATACACTTAAAGACTTAACAAAATATAAAATAGTTTCTATTTGTTATTTTAAACTCAAATATATGTTCTGTCATAGGACACATGACACCAAGGAAAAATGCTAAGAATGAAAACATTCATTAATTGTTTGAAAATCATGCATAGGTTAATATTGGAGGACATGAAGTCACTGTATTATTATGCACCTTAAAATCTTGAAGACCAATTTAGGCTTGAGCATAGACCAACCCAGGGTGCACCCTGTACATTTGATGTAATCCTATAGTTGTTCATCTACTACCACAAAATCCACCTACCACGCTAGCAGTTCTCATCAGTCTACCAATAGTCAGAGCAGTCTTCCTCCAAGAAAAACAAAACAGTGAAAGCCCAACCATGGCAGTTCACTTACTGTCACATCAGACCACCTGCCACCACAGAAGTCTAACTACAAACATGGTAGCCCACCTTCCACAATAGTAGCTTGCCTTCCACCATAGCCGTCTACCTAACTCTTCAGCCCTTTATCTCCTATCCCATCTCCCTAATCCCCATGGTTAAAATCTACCAGCCATCACTTCACTACTGATTAATAGTAAGTAAATGAAGCTTTCTTCCAGTACTTCATTCCTCAAGAGATCAAAACCAACATGAAACAGTAGTTTAACATGTAAAATCTACAGCTTCCAATCCTCAGCCTATCTAACAATAATGCTATAAAACTTATGAAGAACTACAGAACCTTTAACCATAATGATAACAAACATTACAAATAATTGAATGGTAGAGTAGACTTATCCAACAATATAAATTCAAATCCATAAAAGGAAGACTTGTGTCCATTCTTGTTATCAAATACTACATAGCTCAAAATCTATAATTTTATACAGTGTTCGTAATTTAATGAAAATATGAAAGACAAACAGCAAGAAAAGGAAAATGAACCCATGAACAAAAAGTGGGAGCAGACGGGCGAGATGCTTACAATTAACATGGGAGGCATCTTATTACAAAGAATTCAGGCATAAATGGCTTCATCCTTTATATTTATATGAAAAATCTCTGAAGAAATGATGGGAAGCAATGCAAATGCTAATGTCATCAAGAAATTAAAAAAGCATCCAGCCACCAATAGCAGCACATCTAAAACATAAGGTACTGCAAAGTCACACCAGTGAACTTGGAAGCAAACTAGGAAGTAGGTTTAGGTTACTGAGAAGAAGGTTAACCTAAAACATCTACTTTAGGTACAAAGGAGAAAGCTAAATATCAACAGCAGAAGAATAGAGCTTGATTGGTGATAGCCAATAGCAAAGCTGCTGTGTACTTTACTCTCAAATAAATAAAGACAAAAGGTGGTACAAACTTTTCTGTAACCCATTAAACAAAACAATGGAACAGAAATTAATTTTAGGAAAGTCATTTCCTGCTACAAATTTTGGGAATCTAAAAGCAATAAGACTACATCCTAAAATCTCTACTAGGGTGAATTTGGAAGTGTTGAGCCCAGAATTACTATCCCAGATAAAAGTACTTTTGAAGAATGAAAAAGTTGAAAAATACTTTCTGCCAACTTACTTAAGGAGAAATTTACCAATATGTTAGAGAGGCTCCTATGCACTTAGCTTCTGATACCATAGGACTGAATAGTGAGAATTACCACCAGAGAAAAATAGTACAAACAAGGAATTGGGGGAAATGGAAAACAAAGCTTGTTGTGGTGAGTGGGAGCTGTGTTCCCAAAATATCCTACGATGTCTTGTGATACCAGATATAAACAATAGTATTGATGTTCACCTGTACATAGATATAACTCCCAGCTTTGTTTGCTGACAGCTAGAAGTAATAACCCTAGCAACATTAAACATATCTAGTTTCTATGCATTTTTAAGCATTGTTTTACAATAAAATTAAGTAGAGATCCATATTGAAATAACCCACTAAAGGGCAAGGCAGGAAAATACTATTTATTAATATTTTTATTTGCATTTGAAGCAGCCAGTAATGCTAGAAAATAAAGTACTTAAGAAAAGAAATTGTGGAACAATATTGTTAAATCTGGATCTCAAATTTCCACAATGCTATTTATTGGTCAGGCATGGTCAAATGCTCCAAAGGGAAACATTTATAATTTTAAAGAAGTATAAGAATGATCCTTAAAACTTGAACTTACTGAGAAGTAGGGCAAGATCCTGTGAGATTAACAGAAACCTTGCTGGAATTGATAGGATCCCTAGGAAGGTTCTGGGCAGGGTTTAACCTTGACGAAATCTAAACTGAAGACTGCTTGGCATGTTATATTAAAGATGGCTTATGGGATGCTAATTTGGAATAGTCATAAGAAAAGATGGTGGCAGGATGGATTGTGGTCATAGCCTCCTGAACAGAATTTGAACAAAATATTCCTTCAATAGCACTGGTAAGGGTTGATGGATTGGAATTGAGAAGTGAAGACTAAGGAGGATAAAGCAGAGACCAGATGATTACTTCAGTAGAATTGATGTGTCACTTGAAAAAGCAGGCATGAATGAAAACCAGAGATTTTTCTGTGTTTTTGTTCTATAGTGGTTTATTTTTATTTTTAAAAAGTACAGTATTATGAAACTCTTAGATAGTAACAATGCAAAAATCCAATATATATTTTTTAAAAAAGAAATTGTTTTAGTGAAATTTAGATTAAATTTGGGAACCGACAGCATGTGAAAGTTTAAACAACAAATTAAATTTATTTTAATAAGACAGTTTGAAGAGCACAGTTTCTAGAATGCAGAAGAATTTTTAAAAATTTGGCAATTTCAACATTTTCAAGGAAAATCCAGAAATATGATTAGTTTTAGCCTGAAAATCATATTCATTATTTAATAACGTTTATAAACATGAAGTAAGTGGACAAGTATGTGATAGTGGCCTTTAAATAGCAAAGCCTGATATGAGAATGTGAGTTTCACATGGTACTAAGGTGGCAAGCAGGAACAGCCAGTGTTACAGTCTCCTCTCCATAGTCCACATGAAAACAATACAGTCAACATTTTCAGAGACTTTGTGTATTATTATAAAAAGCTTTCCAATTCCCAGTCATCAGCTGGATGACACTATTTTACCACTCAACAGAGATACTATTAATGTGATTCAAAGCAATAATGAGAACTGATAAATCTGCATGGATCTTTTGTATCTGAGTCACAATTCATAAAGAGTAACTGGTGAAAGAGAAAACCACTGTCTTAGCTGCTTATCTGCTTGTTGTCATAAAACATTTTCTACCAGAAGCAACTTAAAGGAGCAAGTCCTCATCCCTGCTCATAATTCATGGGTCCAGTCTGGGAGGATCATGGCAGAGTAGTTTGAGGTAACTGGTCACATTGTACCTATACTCAAATATTGATGACTGTTAGCACTCTGCACTTTATCTCCTGTTGATCAGTTCAGGATCCTGGACCAGAAATGGATCAAAAGAGTTCTCTACAGACATTCCCAGGTCTGCCAGCTAATTCTCTATCTCATCAAATTGACATTGACATTAACATCAGTAACTCTTTTGGTTAGTTGTTGAATTCAGGGAAATTTAGATATGCAATTGGTAAGAATTCACAGAAAATTAATTGCAGTAATTTGTTTTCAAACAATACTCATTTACAAACAATATTTTAAATGTTGTTTCAGTGTTACAGATTTACCCAGAAAAGAGAAATAGAATAGACAGTATGGATGTATGGGGAGAATTGGAATGAGACCAGTAGGTGGGAAGAAGCATAGAGGCAGATGATGGGTGGGATATAGGGAGAGACAGTTAAAAATGATGGTTGTTTGAGAGTTTGTATGGAAATCTAATTCAGAAAAAGTTCCATATGTGTGTGTGTGTGTGTGTGTGTGTATCTTCATATATATATATATGCATAGGAGAGAGAGACGGGGAGAGACAATGTGTGTGTGTGTGTGTATGTGCGCTAATGAGTCATGTGTGGAGGTTAGGGTACAACTTTGTGAAGTTTTTTTTTTTGTCTTCTGCTACTTCTACCTGGATTCAGAGGATTGACCTCAGTCACTAAGCTTACATGGAAATCATCTTTCCCCACATTGTAACCCTACTGGCCCCAATGCATTGTTATCAGGATCATATAATGTGTATGTGCCCAAACACAAAATGAGAGATAAGTTAATGGTATTTGTTATAAGGAATCATCTCTAGTATTCTGTATGCTTGGGAACTGACAAATCTATGGTATTTCTGAAAATAAGTATCATTTTATTGGCTTCAACAATGGCAGTAGATGAATAGGTCATGAAAACACAGTCTATAGAAATAGTAACTATAATAAATTCAAAAAGGAAGGCTTTTGAATATGATGGTTATGAAAAGATGCTCTTTGTGCATTTTGAGTTTTATTGTACAATTGATTATTACATCTAGAAACAATAATGTGACTGAGTATAGCTGCAATGAACTTTGGAGCTTGTATCTCACATGATTTTTAAGGGATCATTTTATATATTTTTTTTTATTTCTTTGAGAGTGTGTCTTTTACAATTTACATTTATTTCACATTGATTGAAAAGAGTATTTTGGCAGATTTATAACAAGAACACAATATATTATTTATATATGTATGTGCAATTGAAATGATAGCTCTAGTTTGATTATATATTTATAAAACAGATGAATAAACACTTATGATGTAACCATTACTTCTGTCTTTGCCAGTATTTTCTATTTATGACTATTAATTGTGCATCTATAAAGAGTACCTTGATATCTATCAAAATATTGCAGATTTAAAAGAACTTATATTATTTCAAACCAATGGAATTTCTACTATAATCCTCTAATTTTGTTTTGTTTTCCTTTTTATTGAAATTATATTTTTTCACATACTCTAGTTTGATTATAGTCTCCCTTTCCCTACTCCCAGTTCTTCCCAACACCTTCCATGTCCACCCCCTTTCTTTCTCTCATTAGAAAACTGACAGGCATTATGTGATGATAGTAATATAAAATATAATATAAGTCAAAAACACAATAAGATCAGACAAAACTAACATGTTGGAATTTTTTAAAAAAGCAAACAGAAAGAAAAAATTACGAGAGAAGTCACAAGAAACAGAGAACTGCTCATTCACACACTCAGGATTCTGTAAAAACACTAATGTGGAAGATATAATGTATATGCAAATGACCAATAGGGTGAAAGATAAGAGAAAAAAATCACGTGGGGTGTGATTTATAATTTAACACATTTGTCTTTTCTCCTGGATGTACCTGTACCAAACTCAATCATAGTTGCCAAACTTGACTTTCAAGAATGTTCATGCTCATGTCAACTTCCTACCACGTATGTAGTTGGCAGATCTACTTCCTGGATTGCTCAGATCCTGGAATGTTGGAAGTAAAAATTCCATTGAAAAGAGACTCCATCATTTTGTAAATATGCCTACCAGGAAAGTCACCCATCACTTTTTAAATATTGCTATGATGAAGATGAAAGGTCTTTATACATAATAAGAATAATATCGTCAATGTGATAAAGTGATTTGAGCATTATAAAAGTACAAAAAGACGAAAAGGAAAACTAGTTGAGAGGGATATGTGAAAATTCAACTGTAGTCACATCACAGAACATAGTGAAAATAAGTATGGACCAAATCCAACCCAGAGTCCATATGATGGATAGAGTGGGTACTGCTGGCCAAATGTTCATGGTTCAAACCACAGTCCTTTTGATCTAAAGTTGTGGCTATTTCTGCTTGTAAACAGGGCTTTCTGTCTTGAATCTCTGTGCCTGACTGTAGAAGCTAACTCGAATTGAGAAATAACCAGGCTAGCTTAAAGATAAACATTTATATTTTTATTTATTATAAGGGGAAAACTCATTCAACCAGAATGAGAAATCCAAACCCAGCTGTGCAATGAGGGAACCACAGAGAGAGAGAGAGAGAGAGAGAGAGAGAGAGAGAGAGAGAGAGCACCTGGGCCATGCACCTGTTTTTCTCTGGGTCCCATCTCTTAAAGATAATTGGTTAACAAGGCTTCCCCATCACCTCCCCCTTTTGTCTAAACAAGAGTGATTCAAACAAAATACCAAACTATATACAATAGGAACAGATATCAAGTATAAGACTACAAACAACATAAAAAATATTAAGCAAGGAACACATGACAAATGTTTTAAGAAACATTCTATTCCAAGGAGTCTAAGTCTTGAATCAGAAATAAGCTTGGTTGAATCATAAGAGGAAGGTAACTATGACTATCGAATCTTTAACCCCATCGAAGGCCTCAGAAGGGAGACAATATTACGTGATTAGATAGGAAATGCAATCAAGTAGCTTACAAAGTGAGCAGTATATGACAGAGATAGTTGGCTACCTGAGCAATCACCCAAAGTCTCATTTTCAACATTGAAGCAGCCAACTTTGGCCAAGGCCTAGAGTAACTGAGAGACAATTTTCAGAGGCAGTCAATTTTTCAGAACCATCTTACCCTGTCTTGGCAAGGTTTGGCAGTCCTTTTTTGTGTGTCTTGCTTATCCAGTCCTGATACCATATACTTTGCCAGTGGATGAGGCATAGGCAGTTCCTTGACCAAAGGCCAATTGTGCCAAGAAGAAAACAAACTCCGAGTGGAGTGTCTTCAGCGCTCAATATTCTCTCGGGAATAGGTTGGTGCTGTCAGGACATGTGTCATGTCAACAGAACCATAAATTATTTAAATGCCATGTTCTATAGATCCTTGAAGTGGTTGAAGATTACCCATCTATAAAGAATACAATCTCTATGTATCTAAAGAACCTAATTAATCTGACTATATATATATATATATATATATATATATATAAAACATGAACAACTATTGACATATAATATTTAATAGATTAAGACTTTATGTGATAATATGAAATAATCTGCAAACAAATGTGTAGCAAATGAGGACAATAACCTCAAAATGTAAACAATGTATCTTGATCAGAGATAAACAAAGTATTTTGATGCAATATGTAAATATACCCTAAAAATTGCATCAATATACAAAGTGTCCTAAAAAGAGGTAGAAACATGCATTTACGCAATCTGACAGAATAACTTTGCATAGGTGTACAAATATTGTAAACAGAAATAACAAATACATTTGAACTTGTATAAATATACAAAAACTATACCAATGTAAATTATCCATAGGTAATAGCTCACAAGAATTTACTCTATTACTCAATATTATGATCCCCTTTTTACTAAACTTACATAGTTTCCACCCCAACCTTCAACTTGATACAAGTAATAATCAACAATCCCTAAAGAGTGTTCCCAAACCTAAGGACAAACATTTTTGGGAGAGGGACATCGTCCTCTAGAATTGCTTTCCACTGTCATGGGGGAGATGTTCTCTTTATGGTGTCCTGCGAAAGTAAAGTGATGGTTAAGTTTCAAGATTACTGTCTAGCATAGTTGCAAACAATTTCTGAGCAGTCCATAGGGTTTTTTTTCTTTCCAAAGTTCTTACTTGGTGAAAATGTCACAATGGTGACAACCATTCAGGTGGTAAGGAAACCATATAGTTTTGGGGCAAGGTTTTGCTCTTGTCCTTACAGGAAAAGTCACATCTTCAAAAATTCAAGAGACCCTGGATGTTTGATGCTGACAGAAGGAAAAATAACTATCCAATAAGGATCATCAAGAAAAAGAAAAAAAAATGACTTATGAGGAGAGGTAATCAAAACACACACGCACACACACACACACACACACACACACACACACACACACACACATACACATACACACACGAATATATAGAGCTGCATTTGGAGGTGGACAATGGTCTGTACTTCTCTAAATTCAAGTCATTCATGTTTGTTATTCTTTTAGTCAGACTAATTAGATTCTTTAGATACATAGAGATTGTATTTGACATAGATAGGTAACCTTCAACCACTTCAAAGATCTGTAAAACATGGCATTTAAATAATTTAGGATTTTGTCGACATGAGATGCGATTGCTCCTTGCAGCACTGCTCATTCCTGAGAGAGTGTTGAGCACCAAGGACACTCCACTTTGAGTTTGTTTTCTTAGCACAACTGGCCTTTGGGCAAGAAACTGCCCATGCCTTGGCCACTGACAAAGTGCATGATGTCTGGACTGGATAAATAGGATACAAGAAAAAAGACTGTCACATCTTGCCAAGACAGGGTAAGACGGTTTTGAAATTTTTCCTGCCTCTGGAAATGGTCTGTCAATTACTCTAGGCCTTAGCCAAAGTTGGTTGCTTCAACATTGGACATGAGAATTTGGGTGATTTCCCAGGCAGCCAGTTGTCTCTGTCATCTACTGCACATTTTGGACGTTGCTTGATTGCAATTCCTGCCTACTCAAGTACTATTATCTTCCTTCTCAGGCTTTCAGTGGGGTTGAAGATTAGATAGTCATATTTACCATCCTCATATGATATAGCCAAGCCATTTCCAATACAAGGCTTAGAATTTTTAGGATAGAATATTTATTAAAACATTTAATTTATGTTCCTTGCTCAACATTGTTTATGCTGGTTGTATATCTAGTCTTATACTTGATATCTGTTCCTAGTGTATATTGTTTTGTATTGGGTTTGTAACTCTCTTATTTAAAAGAAAGGGGAAGGTGCTGTAAGAGCTCCTTCGGCTCCTGCAGCCAATAGCCATTAAGATACCAGCCCATTTGGGCATGGTCTCTTATACTACAAATGCAGCTGTAAAGCATGTGCTTGCTCTCTTGCTTCCCGTTCTCACTTCTGGCTGATAGACCCTGTTTGTGTTCCCCATTCATGCAGAGGACTATTATATAAAAAAAGTGATCTGTAAATCTCCCCTAAATGAATAATTCTTTCTTATTCATAATTCTGAACTAGTGTGGGATTATTTTGTGACTTCTACCATTAGTTTTTTAGTGTAAATCACAGACTGTCTGCCCCACAGAAGTCCCTGATTTGTAAGTGGCCGCATGAGCACAAATGCCAAACAGAGACAACCAAGGAGCCCACGTCCTGCCTGAGCATTTGCAAGTTCCAGAAAACTGGACCCAGAAGACAGCTGAGACGTTTAATGAGAAAATATGAAGGTCCACATCTAGCAGCTACTCAGGGCCGCTGTGTGGGAATTCTATACCCAAATGAACTTTTTGGAGCTTGATAGCTGCTGGCTTAGAGCCGCTGGAGACCTGAGCCCCACAAATCGGGTGCCAGCTGTAGAAGCTAATTCGATTCAGGAAATAGCCAGGCTAACTTAAAGATAAACAATTATTTTTATTTATTATAAGGGGAAAACTCACGAAACTGGAATAAGTCCAAGCTCAGCTGTGCAGCAAGGGAACCACAGAGAGAGAGAGAGAGAGAGAGAGAGAGAGAGAGAGAGAGCACCTGGGTCAGGTGACCTTTTTTCTCCAGGTCCCAGAAAGCCACAGTCTAACTTGGTCCCACCTCGTAAAGATAATTGGGTAAGAAGGCTTTCCCATCACTTAACAATTGAATTTCAATAAGAATCCTAAAATTTAGCCTTTCTATAAAATGAGATCCTGATATTTTACTGAGCAATACACAATTGGTTCAACAAATTAAGTAATACTTTTTTCAATTTACCCAGTAAGACAGAATGGATTGCCATACAAAAACAAGGAAATAAGTAAACAATAAAAACATCATTGACTTTCTGGTTCCTAGATCCCCTATGAGACTGTTTCTCTGCCATTCTGGAAATTTCAGTACTACCCCATCCTATTTTGCGTTTCCCTTGAATTCACTACTCTGCTTTACATATACAGGGCAGTTTAATGGCTGAAAACAATAGTTGATCATTGTTCAGGATTTCATGAATTAATTATATAATTTGCTGATTGCGATTTTTCAGGCTCAAATATTGTTGATTGGCTTTCTCCTCTCACAGCCTGTGGCAACTGTCAGGCTGGCTGAAGAATGTGTAGACTTGACATTCCTTAAATGGATGTCTTTTCATAGTTCCACATGGAGTCAATCTCTGAAAAATTGCTCCTGGCTACTTCAAAGGGCAGCTTCTCTGGATTGTGAGAATTAAAATGACAATGAACTAGGAAGTCTGCAGTCTAAGTATGGAAGTTCCTTTATTACAGAAGGAAGTTACAAAGTCAGCCTGCATTCTCTAGTGGGGAAAGCAAACTATCTCGACAGAAGGAGATGCGGACACAGAATGAGATGGAATGTTGTGGCTAGTCCTGCAAAGCACAGTTTCATTTCGTGTCTGTTCCCGGTGTGATAAAACACCCTGAATAAAATTAGGATATATGAGAAAAGCTTCATCTTGTCTCATAGAAGGTACAGTCCACTATGGTAGGGAAGTCCAGGATGTAGGATTCTGAGGTACTAACTGGTCAAACTGTACTCGCTAAAAGGAAGCAGAGGGAATTGAATTCTGGTTCTCAAATTGCTGCACTCCTTTAATGTGGATCTTTCCACCTCACTCAATCTAATTAAAAGATTCACTTATAGGTATATCCAGAGGCTTGTCTCCTATGTGACTTTAGATCCAATCAACTTGATTACCAAGATGATCTCTCAGGATTACTAATACCTATACTGTCCTTTTGAAGAATTGTGGATTTACTAACTTTTGCTTCTATAAATTATCAAATGAAATAAAATGTCTTGGTTTAACTCTCTTTATAAGAATAACTAGAAAAATTTTGCTTTCTAATAATACTGACTAATATGACTGATACATTTGGATTAATGATGTTTGGGATTAAGTGAACTTCACTGAGATTTGTGGGCTACAAACAAAAGGCAAATTGCTCTTTATGTGGGTGTGATGAGGATAAGTTGTTACCAGTACTCATAGAGCAATATGAAACTTTAGGCTGTTAAGTGTATGAGGCACAGATGGACTGTGTAGATAAGGGAGCAATAGAATTATTTCATTAGTCAAGTGGGGAAAGTAACAGTGAAGAAAATTTCCTCAGCATGTTCTCCAGTCACCATAAAGAACAGTGAAAGTACCTGTTGTAAATGATGTGAATAGTAGTTAGAGAGATCTGCCATGTTGTGCTCATATTGATGGTGTAACATGATGCAGTTGATGCGTTATAACTGGAAATATTATATATATATATACATATATAAATAATATATAATATAACATTATATATAGATTAGTCTGTATTCTACTTGCAACAACATAGATAATAGTTCTTTGAACTAAAACATGAATGCAGTATAAGAAGACATATCATAATGCCCTTGCAGAGATGTTATTGTATACACTAATTGAGAGATTTCCAATCAATTCTGCCCAAATTAAGCACTTCTAGGTCCATGCCCTTATCTTCCTCTACTTTGCCAGCAATTCTGAACATAGATACATCTCTCTTGCTTCATTCTCTCTCCTGAGACTACACAAGTTCCAATTGATTGGCAGATCCAAACTAATGATTTCACTTTGGTTTCTGCTTGTTCATGTTCAAAATGGGGAGAGGTATTAACTGTGCTTCTCTGTGACTAATTCTAAGCATCTCTTCTCATTTGCTATGAGACACAATTTACAGCAGGTCTTTGTAACAATGTGTTGCAGATAATCAAGGAAATAAATAGCTTGGCACACAGTTGTGACAATAATGAGAAAAGCCTCCTGAGTCTCTGGGTCTGATCCAACTCAGGGTCCTTAGACTGAAGAGGGAAAAACAAACAAACAAACAAAAAAAACATTCATTGTTTGTTTAAAACAGTGAGATGTGAAATTTGTTCCAATTATCCTACGTTAGCTTAATTTATGATATTTGTACAAGTAATTATGACCAATGAAATTGTCTCATTATTTCCTGATTTAATGATTTCAAAATTTAGTATAAAATAGGCATCATTAATACAGTTTAGTAAAAGATCAGCTATATACAATCAAAAGAATTTTAGTGTATCACAAATGACAGCATTTGAAGAAAAATATATGATAATTGTTCATTATCCTGAATAGTTTTTCTCAGGGAACATTTGTCTGCATGTTTTGTGAGGTGCTCCTTTATCAGCATACTGTCTGTCTTTGACTGGAAACAGATAATAAAGTTATTCATCAAGAACACCAGTAGTTTGGCCAAAAGATGGAGAGAGAGTCACAAGCAATCTTTCAAGGACAGTAGGTATGATCTCAGGCACTTTCTCACCTATATGAAGAAAGAAAATTACCTAAATCCCTACTACTCATGTTACTACATTCTGAAGTTTTCTTGACAGACTGTATATTTTTCCTAGTTATCTATTTACATTTTAATTATGATCCAATAATTTGTCAAGCAAGTTTTCTTTTAAAACAAATTTCCACTGAAGCATTTTCCTAAGCTTATTCATTTACTGATCCAAATTCTATAAGTGTTTTAAAGAAACAAATTTCTAGCATTATGGTCCAAGCTACACAAATTTAAGCAATACAGTTTCAAGAAGTTAATTAGAAACAAATAAACCAAAGGAGTGTGAGGACTACAAGAAAATATTTTAAGTGGGTCAGAGGTTAGTTACTGAAATTATTATCTAATTACTATACTACAGAAAGGAAAGCATTCAGAGTCATTATCCTCTGTGTCTAAACTCCCCACCTGTGAACACTATGTACCCAAGATTTTAGCTGTGAGCTCAAAGCTCTCAGTTTGGTGTTTCATCAGGTATCTCCATATCTCACTCATTATAAATTAGTATCTGTTGATTTGCTACAATTCTCTCCAGCTTAACTAAAGACAAACAAACATCCTTTCAAAATGCAAATAAAAACAAGAATGTGAAACCTTGAATTAAGATACCCAGCATGGGACATTATTTTAACCACTGTATATTTTAATGTTTAAACAAGAAAATACATTTAAGGTAAATGTAGTATACAAGGTTCTAATGACAAATATAGTTAACTCTGAGGAGTTAAAAGATGACAACCATTTATGAAGCTTGCTAAGAAGAATGAATGTTCAATAAGTATATTGTTTACATAAAAATACCAACTTTGAACAAAAGTAAAGAAAGAGATTCCAACTCTGGCCAGCTCACTTCTCATTGCACATTGATTAAAATACTCTAAATTCACTATAGAAAGAAATATTAAAGAAAGATTAAAACTTATATCCCAGCCCCAAACAGGTAAGTGAGGAAGTCTTAGGAATGAGTGACAAATTCAATAGGATTTAATGAAATTTTAGAGCTGTAAGAGAAAACATTATTACTTTTTGTTCATCTGTAAAACAGTGACTCAAGAGTCTCGTCTGTCTAACAGATTAGAGGAAGTGAATGAGTGTGATGCTGTCAGTCCTAAACCCATTAGTCAGTAAGTGGCACCTCAGTGATGGTACCATGCAATGGGAGTTACAAGCATCCTCTGCCTTCCATTTTACAGGATCTCTGACTTTCACCCTGAACCATATGTGGTGAAAATTACTAGACAATAGGAAACCATGGAATCAGAGACCCTTGTAGTCGTGGTGCTCAGACTTTGGCAAATATGAGTGATAAAACAAGGAAATGGAAGCATGTATAGAAGCATGACAATGGCCTCAGACAGTTGGAATCCAGAACAGCACAGCATGAAGGCTGTTTGGTTGGTGCAAAATGAGGGCTGAACTTTAAAAAGGAAAGGCCTGCTTGTAGACATGGCTGTGTGTAGTTCTAGGAGTGACATTTTCTTGGCATCAAGGCCAGATTGTAGGAAGAGGAGCCAGGTACCAGAGCCAGAAATAATGTCAATGATACAAAGAAAATCACTGAGAATGGGGGTGTGGTTCTTGCAGGTCAGGAGTTTGCACAGGTACCAAACTGCATGGCCTTGAAAGACAGAGCAGACACTAGCAAGTTTCATGAAGATGAAAGATAAACTATGTTATTTTAAGAAGAATAAGTGCAGATTTATGTGTATGTAAAGAAGTCAAGAATGGCATGAAGAAGAAATTTGGGGAACATAATCATGAAGACTGTAGTGTTTTGTGTAATTATGACATTTTACAATTTTATTATCCACAAATATTAAAGCTTGGTATTATAGTTAGATTTATTAGCAAATAGTCCTTCTAGGGTTTTAAACTTCTTATAAGACATTCATTTTACTTTGAATTATAATTCATGTATTTGTCAATAAATAGTTGTTAAACTGTGGAGGTCTGAAAATGTGAGCCTGTTTCCCTGTTGACAAAAGGTCAGAGATTGGAACTTACCTCTATTCCTTTACCTCAAACAAAGGTCCCACCTAAATTTAGACCAGAGTGTTCTGCTCTCTCAAGGTTATTGTACTTCAGGAATAGAGAATTAGATATGTTCCTACCTCTAACCAAAGTCTAAGGATCCAACTAAGGGTCCAGTTCCTTTATGGAGATAACTTTGGATTCCACCCAGGGAATAGTTTGCCTACAGAATGTTTTGGTCTAGGGTGTGAGTGTGACTTGTTTTGTTCTAGCTACAGAATGTTTAACTATGAATGTAGCCCATGACCTGCAATTGGTATGCTCATTTCCTTGTATTATGTTAATGCAGTTTTTTGTCTTACTTCTACCTTTTGAGGTGGGGGTATTTAAAGCAAATAGAAATTAAACATGGGTGAAATTTCAGTACTCACTAGAATTCATTCCCGGTACTACCCTATATGTTTCTCCGTTTTATTATTTTCTTTAGCATCTTCATATTCTTTAATAATATTTTCTAAATCTCCACAATATGAAGCTATAATGTTTCAAGCCACCATGGTTGTGGTGATTTTCCTTTTTACAACAATCACAGGAAACTATACTACACAAGTGTGACTTGATATTCCTCTCCATATTTTAAAATGCTTAGACTGATTGTATTAAGGGACTAAACATGTGGTGTTCTGGTAGATTCTATTTCTAGGATAAACAACCCATTTTGTGATACTTACAAATCATTAGGATGCCACCACTCCACTAAAGAGCAGACAGGAAGCAATCTTAACTGCTCAGTCATCATCCACCTCCTGATAGGGCTTTGAAGACCATTCTTAATACACTCTCTGTGTAAGCCTCCAAAGGTAGGGTACAAACCTTCTCTTGATCTTTTCATGGTCTTTACATTGGTTGTCCTCTTCTCTGAGATACCTACCTCTCTTCACTTGCAACTATTGGAATTCCACTCATCATTTAAAATTGGCCAGGAAAATCTTCCCTTTGTGGAGTCTCCTTGCCCATTATACCTACTGAAAATTTGAGATTATCATATAGATGATAGTATACTTTTCCTGCTGCCAAAATTTCTGCTCAGTTCTTATTGTAAAATGAGTTTCAAATTGTATCAATTTGTGTATGCTGATTTTATTTTCCTAGTGCACTTTGCTGGATGGTTATAGATTTTTTTGTTGTCATCTTCTAACACAATAGGTATAATTCTGAACAAAGAATATGCCTATAAGTGAAAATGTTTATTGAATTAAAATATGTTAAGTTCACATTCTCTATATACAGGGAAGGTGGATAATATTTACTTTCATTGAAGAGTGGAATACACAGAAAGTCAAAGCCTTGTTTCGGTTTGGAAAAGAAGCTGTGTTTTGAACACGAATTGCACTATTGGGCAGCAAGCAGAGGTTAAGCCCACATATTTGTCTAGATGGTTTCTTTGGTATCTGACATTGTCTGCACAGTGTGAATGCAGCAATATCTGTAGTCAGGTTTTCCATGATATTGGATAGGCATGGATTAGCTTAGAATTAGAAATTCTTCCATCTTATTTGCAAAGGAGTAAGGTTAATTTTAACAGTTTTTGAAGGGCAACATAAAGAAAAGCTAATAATAAGAGTTTAATGTGTAAATAATATGAATAAGAGTCTATATTTGATAAATTCAAGAGGAAATCAGTATAGAAATTCTCATTTTAAATTATAAAATCTACTGTGATTATCAAAAAATAGAACAAAATAATCACAACTCATATCTGTTGTCATTAAGACAGATGGCTCATTATCTCACAGTCAATCCAACCAACAAAATTCAGTAGAGAAAGATTTTGGACTTTTTGATACTGTGGTAATATGCTTATTTGTTTGGAAAAATCAAATGACAATATTATAGACCAAGAATATGATAAAAGAGAAAAGGGGAAAAAGGGAAGGAAGGTAGCGATGGAAGAAGGAAAATGACTCTGGAAATGAGTGATCTTTCTTTGGAAATCATCCAAAATCTTAAAGTTTTTAAAAATACCAACTGAGAAATTATTGAAAATTTAATGCAAGATACAGACAAATAACAGCATAATGAATTAATTCCTTACATATACCTTGTACTAAGTACATGCTAATATAGATGCTGATTTATTAATCATGAATTTCATAATTCACTATACACTACTATTTTATATTATTATCTTAACCTTAAAATTCAATAGATATCACTATTATCTGTTATTGCTATTAAGATAGAACTTGTCACCGGAATTATTTTATTTATTCTGAAAACTTTTCTTTCAATTATATAGCTTTCCAATATTCAGAAATATCCTGTTTTGGTAACATATGGAACTAGCTTACACACATATATTCGTATTATTATAATGTATCAATTAATATGCTCCATATTATATACATTTTAAGGGGAGAGAAAAGATGTGTTGGCCCAGAAAAGATGTGTTAGTATCATGTTTCTAAATTATGTATGAATTAGACTTGAGAGGAAAATCAACAGAATATGGCAGATTATGTTATTCATTATTATTATCTTTATTAAATTTGTTTTTATGTTGAAAATACTTTTTATGCTATATATTCTGACTATACTTTTCCCTTCAACAATTCCTTCCACATACTTACTGACTCTCAAAGTACCCAAATTCACACCTTTCTTTCTCTATTTCTCTCATTAGCAAAGTTAATGACAGCTCATTCTGGCAATGATGTGGAATATGGGGAACATTCATCCATGGCTGGTGGGAATGCATAGTTACAGAGCCACTATGGAAACCAATATGACAGATCCTTAGAAAGTTGGGAGTCTATCTGCCTCTAGTAAGAGCTCTACCATTCTTGGGTATTTATCCAAAACTCCCTTCATCCTACCACAAGGACATTTGCTCAGCCACATTCATTGCTGCTCCATTCATAATTGCTAAAAACTGGAAATAACCTAGATATCCCTCAACAGAAGAAGTGGTAAAGAAAACATGATACATTTACATAACAGATTATTATTCAGCAGTTAGAAAAAAATTACATCATGGAATTTGTAGGCAAATGGTTAGAACTAGAAGAAAAATCATCCTGAGCAAGGCAGCCCAGATCCAAGAAGATAAATATGTTATGTATTTTCTTATATGTTGATAATAGTCATTACATAAATGACAACCAACTCCCAATACATAGATCCAGAGTGTTTAGGTAGAGAGAAAGGGACTAGGGCATACTACACATGGATCTCCAAATTTGAGAGAAATAGAATAGATTTTATGGGTGTGCTGGGGAGATGGGTTTCTGGAATGGGAAGATGGAATGGGGAGAAAAAAGGAATTTAGTTTGTAAGGATGAAATACAGGGAGAGTCAACTGGAATTGAGAGGCAATTAATGGATGGTATGGAAAGCTAGTGCAGTGGAAACTTCCTGAAATATATAAAGACAATCCTAATAAGGTCTCCTAATAATGGTAGAGACAGAGTCCCAATTCACCATCTCTTGTCACCAAAAAGGTTTCCAGTACATGGACTGGTTTATATTTAATTGAGTTTTTTGTCAAGTGGTTCCACAGAAATCCCCAAGCCACCAAGGCTGTTGTTAAGACAAGGGGTTGCTCTCTGTAAAATTGCAGTGAAAGCCCATTGCTGAGGACAGCATACACACAGTTCATTGAACACTGAGAAGTTGAGCTTGCACCAATATAGAGCATTCACTGCTGTGTTCTAGGGGCTTTGATGAGCGAAAGTACTCTGTAGGCTACCAGAAGAGAAAAGTAAGCACAACTCAACCACAAAACCTTTTATGATCGGTCCTGCTTGCAAGATATACCAGGGCAATGGTGGCACAGAACTTGTGGAAATAACCAATCAATGTCTGATTTGACTTAATTCCCACTCCACCACTTGTAACTCACAGCCTGACACTGGTTGGGTAACCAAGAACCTGACACTTGATAGCCCAGAGACTTAAGGTAAAACCAAATACTATTGGTATCTAAAAAAAGTATAAGTAAAATTACTCCTAATTGCTGTGGGACAATGATCTTGTACTCTGTAAAGATTTGTCACTTGTACTTGTTCAATAAAACACTGATTGGCCAGTAGCCAGGCAGGATGTATAGGTGGGGTGACCAGAATAGGAGACTTCTGGGAACAGGAAAGGCTCAGTCTGAACTCATCACCCAGATGCAGAGGAAGCAAGATGAGATGCATCACTGATAAAGTACCAAGCCACTTGGCTAGAATAGACAAGAATTAAGGGTAATGTAAGATGCAAGAATTAATTAATAAGAAGCCTGAGTTAATAGGCCAACCTATTTGTAATTAATATCGGCCTTTGTGTGTTTCTTTGGGACTGAATGGCTGCAGGACTGGGTGGGACAGAAACCTCTGTCAACAACTAATGATATTTTGCTATGCTCATAGATCAGTGCCTTCTTTAATCATAAACGGAGAAGCTTCTTCTTGCAGCAGATGAAAACACATACAGCGACCCAGAGCTAGACATTACTCAAAGAGAGAAAGAGAGAGAGAGACAGAGTGAGACATAGAGAGACAGAGACAGAGAGAGACAGAGGGAAAGAGATAGTTATTGGAATGCACAGTTTTAAATGGAATGTCTCTTTCAAATGCTCCTCCCCACAGAGTTCAGAGAACTCTTTGCAAGAGGAGACAGGAAGAAGGTAAGCGTCATAGGCTGATGGAAATCAAGGCTGACTTAATCAATTATGCGAGGTTGATATGAACACACAGAGCTTTCAAACTCAAGGCAAAGTGGGGCTATACTAGTTCCTCTGTGTATGTGTTACAGCTTTCAACTTAGTGATTTCATGAGATTCCTGGATGATGCATGAACAAGTCGGTCTCTGATTCTTGTGCCTGCTCTTTTGCTCTTTTCCTTCTGTTGGCTTGTTGTCCAGCCTTGATGCAATTGTTTTTGATTTATTTAGTTAAATTTATGTTTTTATGTTTGGTTGCTATCTTTTAAAAGTTCTATTCTTTTTGAATGAGAGACAGAAAAGGAGTGGATCCAGAGAAGAGCAGAGGTGGGGAGGATATGAAATATTAGAGAATCTCCTTTAAATATAAACATATATGGAATGAACCTATATATATATATATATATATATATAATATTATATAGTACATGTATATTATATAGATAAAGAGAATTTGTTGAAATGACTTACAGGCTACTGTTCAACTAATCCAACAATGACTAGGTATAAATGGAAAAGCCAAGAATCCCATAGCTGTTCAGTCCCATAAGGTTGTGTGTCTCTGCTGGTCTTCTGTATATGCTGGAATCCCAAAGAATTAGGCTCCAGTGCCAGTAAACTAATGGATGTGCTGACAGGGTAAGGATAAGCAGGCAAAGAAGAAGAAATTTCCTTCTTCCATTGTCTTATATAGGCTTCCAGCAGAAGGCATGGCCCAGATTAAAGGTGTGTCTTCCTGCCTCAAGATCTGGGTCACAAATGTGCCCTCCATTTCTGTATTGTATTTCATTCCAGTTATAGTCAAGTCGACAACCAATAATAGTCATCACAGGATCCCATGAACATTCCCAAACAACCAAGGTTATTTTCAGGTCTGTCCACAAACAGAGGTCAATACCCTGAAGATAATACCTATGCAATATTGCAATATATTGAACACAGAGAAAGAAAGCTGGTTATTACCTATAGCTGCCCTCCTCCACCATTGTCCAGTGTTCATTCATAGAACATATATATATATATACATACACACACTGCATGGTACCAGAGTAGAAAGGCAAACACCAAACCAGCTACAAACCCTAGTTTAATAGTGGCATAAACTTTTGGGTGTAACCAACCAATATTTGATTAGATTTAAGCCCTATTCCATGAGCTAGAGCTCATATCTGGCACTGTTCTGGTGGACATGAAGAACATTAGTCTAGAGATGACAGGGAAATAGAAAAATGCAAATTACCCTTTCTTTGAATCATTTGGATCCTGTTATTTGCTATATCCAGAGACAGAACTTTCAAAAGAATAGTTATTTGTTATAAAGTCTGTTGTTCATCCCATGTTACCAATTTAGCAAGCAAATACCCTATTTACCAGGAACTCTTATAATAAATAAGCAAAAAGCAACTCATTAAATGCCTTCAATATCTTCCAAAAATAATCACCTCAGATGAGAGAATGAAGCACATCTAAATAAAGTACTCTATTATTCCATGTAGTCAAACTGGTTCATGCAGCAAATCAATAAGAAAGCCAAAAATTCAATCTACATATTCAATCTCTGTACTCTGATAGTCTGGTTTGTTGGTCAGTATACTCAGAAGATAACAATATTAACTGTATATTAGAAAATGAACATAATATAGCTAAGATAATTCCTTGTCAATGAGCTTTGGTTTAAGAACAAGAAATCAGTATTTAAAACATGAAGAGAAATAAGACATAATAATGAAAAACTTCATGGTCTCTAGCACAGTTCCAAGACAGTACCTTGAGTGACCCATTCCTCCTCTTCACTGTCTCCCTAGGAGAACATGGTTTATTATATTTGATTATTTTGTTTTCTATCTCACTTGCTATTTCTGTACAAACTCCTGAAATGTGAATTTAATTATTTTTATTACTTATATATTCATTTTAATTAATCAGACTGAGTCTTTATGGTAAAATACAGTCATTTTTACATTTTAAATCTATGGATTCCTAGAATTACCTTGCCCCACCAAAACAGTTTTATCTGTTGTATTGAGTTAATGTTTTATTATATTATCATTTTTTGTTATTATTTGAGGATTTCATTTTCATGTACAATGTGTTTGATCATAACCAACCCCTCACTCTCTACTTCCAACCACCACAAGATTCCACATCCAAACATTATTCCTCTCAATTTCATGTATTGTTATTTTATTTTATAACCTATTGAGTAGAGTTAGTGTTGTATATGCATACATGTGTACATTTGTATGCACATGTGATGTTATCTTTATTTAATTGCACACTGTTACTCTTGGTTCTACCTATACTTGTTCACACTTCAACAAAGTTTACACATTTTTAGTAACAAGAAAATGTCAAAGGTTTAGAACACAGATGTGAAGAAAATAAAATTCTTGGATGTTCTAAGATTTCAGACCCAGAGCCTCTCTCAGTGCTATGACTTTGATGTTTCCATCACAGATTCCTGAGGACAAAGACAGCAGATCTTCAATACCTGTCCCAACTTCCTTCATTCTGCACTTGCAAAAAGTATGACAGATCCCCCCACTTTTCTCTCTCTGTCTGTCTGTCTCTGTCTCTCTCCCTCCCTTCTTCTCCCCATCTCACCTGTTTGTTTCTTTCAGAAGCAGTTCTCCAGATATCCTAAAGCATCTTTCATAAGTGTGTCCATTTTATTCCCTTCCAGCCTGTTTCTTGTATAAACCTTGACAGCTGTACCTTTCTAAAATCCCAGGAATATTTTTATTCTTTGTGTAATATTTTTCAAAGAACTTGTGCCAATAATTTATCTTAAAAGCTAATGGCCACATCTTGCACTATGGCAATTTGCATAAGTTGCTTTCATATCCTTTTGTTCCTTTATCCATGGCCGAAATCTAATAGTTTGGAATATGGAAATTTCCATAAATGGATTTAGCAGTACTGTTTGAATGAGCTTTCGAATTTTTCAATTATGGAATATAGAGAATGTTTATCCATCAGAAAACACTTATGTCAATGTTCCCTGAAATTAAGGCACAAAGAATAGACTTTCATCATTAAGAATTTGATGATTTTTCTTTACTAGATTAAAAAGATTTCTTTTTTTGGTGGAAATACAAAAGGAAATGCAATGAAAATAGAGATTACCACATGCTAAGAGGATACCCAATCATTTAAACCATATAAGCCTGCGGGCCAAACTAAAACTATATTGAAATGTCAATATAGTCAGCTAAGTTTATCTTACCCATCCTACATTTTTCTCTCTAATAAAATTTTTATCTCTAATGAAAATTATATCTGTGTCAAATAAGAAGACAACTACATCAAAGAATAAAGACTAGTCAAACTTAATTGAAAAAGATAATAAGACAAGAATGATAAGGTAAGACAAACTAAGGGGTTTGATAAATCTAACTCCACTATCACCAGACATGCTGGGTTGCAGCAATGACTTCTCTTTCTATCACTTTTAGAATTTATCATATACAGATGAAGCAACCGCTAGAGAGTCACATAAATAAGTTTACAAAATATATTTCATAAGTCTTACCTGAAAGCAATCAATTTTGCTTAACAAGACTTTTTTCTAACTTTTCTGTGACTTTTCCTGAGGATATTTGAAGCCTGTGGTTTATCTTTTTACTTGGACACTTACGGGCCAGCCCATTGCTAGGATATAATCTGACCTAATTATTATAATGTATTTATTGGGAAATGAGAGCAGTAAAGAGAAAGGAAGAAGGGAGAGAATGTTAGCTGGTGGAGCAGTTAGAAACAAGTCTCAGTAAATTTAAAGGATATGGTATTATTTGTGACTTCAATAAAACATATGAGATCACTGAAAACACCAAGTTAGAAATAAATAATAATGATGAAAGAAGTCAGGACATGATTTCATAAAATTTGGGAGGATAGATTTGCTTATCTCATAGATGCAACAAATCTTCAATTAGTAATGACAACAATGTCTTCAAAACACAAATAAATCAAAAGCATAATGTAAATAAAATCTTTCATTATCTGGCTATTTGTGTCTTCGTTTGAGATTTATACGGTATTTATCTATATTTAAAAGTTTATTTTCTTGTTCTTAATTTGTATCCCTTGCCTATAATATGTTCAGTTACCCATTCTTGAAATATATGATAAAGATCTGTCCCCCAGGCTCGGGTACAGGATTCTCATTCTGTACCAAGTAGATGGGAGGTAGTCAAACTTCAAAAAAGTAGTGGCAGGTCCATGGATTACTGCCAATGAATTCCTCAGAAACAAATGAGCATAGCTCTATGAGACCCCAAATTTTTATGATTGAAGGACTTTTATTATTAATAAGCCTAACCTCTGAACCACTCCCCAATTTTCTTCATCATGATTTAATGTCACCTTTGCACAGTACTGCCTACCTCGTAGTGCCACCATCCCTCACTTGGACTTTACCCTAGACTTAGAATTTGAGCCTCTAAACATGTATATTTCATAAACTATTTTCTTTATTAAAAAGCATATGTTGAGTACTTGCTATAATTAAATACTAGCTAATACAGAGTCTTTAATACAAAGTATGATTTCAAACATTTTCTCCTATTTTATTTTTACTGTTGTTTTTTGTGCACTACAAAAGTCTTTCAGTTTGATGAAGAGTAATTATTTTTTATTTTTTGTTGGGTTTTATAATGCAAAATACATTTTGCAAAACTGATATTAGGCAATTTTTTCTGTGCTTTTCACCAGTATGTTTATTTTGTAGGGTCCTTTTTTCATCTTTAGTTTATAAACTTTTAGTTATTATAGTAAAATTACAAATATACAATTGTCAGACTTCAAAATTTTTTACAGCATTGAAATATCTATAGTATGCCTGGCAATATTATACAAGTAGTTTGGAAGAATCGGATGTACATATGCTATACATTTTTGTGTGCCTGCCCATCATTAGGAGACCAAAAGAGTATTCTGGTGTTCTGCTCTATCAATTGCTACCTTATATTTTGAAAGCAGGGTCCACTGAATGTGGATCTAGGCTAAAGGCCAGAAAGTTCCAGTGGTCCTACTGCCTCCCAATTCCCATAGCTCTGGGACTAAAGGTGCAAACATGGCCACACCCAACTTTGCACATGGTTGATGGGGATTAAACTCAGATCCTCATATTGTGTGACAGGCTGTCTTATCACTGATCACTCCCTTGCATCACATACAGATTTATCTATTATTCATCTTCATGGCGTAAATGGAATTTTAATAGTACATATGTCATAAAGTTTGTGTGAAGAATAAATAATAAAGACTACTGTACCATGAAGAGCACCTATTCATAGGGTGTATAGTTACTATTAGAAATATAATTTTTAGTTATTTTATAAATGTTGGTATATTTTACAAATTGTCACTTTAAAACATTTTGCAGTTTTTTTCCAACGACCATTATTGTTGGAGGTCAGCATTTTAAGATAATGAAAATTAATACTTAACCTGGTAAATAAGTCTTGTATTTTGAATTTAGCAAATAAGATGAAAGTTTAAAATAGGTATTGGGCAACTTAAAGTGACAGAGAACTAGAAAATACAAAGAAGACAAAGATTTGAATGTTATTCTATGTGACTTATGTTTTCCAAAATATAAGCAATTTTGTTAATGCTTAGGTTCAAAACTTGAAAGGTAGACATCATATTATTTTATATATGTTCTTTATGTGTTAGACATTAGACATGAATATTAAACTATTTTTATAAAATTCAGATACTTTCTTACTCTGAGAGTATTTATTATCTACCTGAATTGCTGGATGTTCATAGTTTAAGGGTTTAGGTCCAGACAGGACAGCAGATATCACCTCATTCCCTTTAGCCAGTTCTTTGTCTCCAACACTCACTCACACACACGGAGGCCAAAGAACTGTCTGTGAACATTTTCTACTTCATTCATGAATGTGAACGAAGTAATGCGCAAATGATTTCTCTTGCAGTTCAAGCAAAGTGTATGATCCTAGTAGTAAAAATATCATCTGTTAGATGAACTTTTATGCAAAACATGAGGAGAGAAAACTATAGACTATTATTTTGAATAATCATGGATCTTAAAAGTTAAAGCACAGGTTGAGAATCACATCTTGCTAATTCTCGAATGTGAAGTGCAAACTTCTCCAATATCATAATAAGAAGTGTCATTAAATCTTAATGTTAGCAGTAGTATTATTTAAATAGCTTTATGATTATTTTCCCTATAAAATTAGACATTTTCATAGATATAAGTAAAAGTTACAACCTCTTTCATAGATGATTCTCTCTTCTCTGTAAAAAGTTTTATGAGATTGAAAATAATTTAAATTCATCTTTACATATAGCAGTATTGGTATCAGATATAGGAATGACATTTGTTTTGACTACTGTATTTATTGATTTTATTTATATCTATTTCAATTTTTAAAGTATTTGATTTTTTCAATGAGTAAATTAATTTTACAAGATAAAAGAAGAAATAAGTCTATGTGTAGAAGTTCAGGTATAAAACTCTAGGGATCTAAAAGTCATAATACACAGACACCTCTATTTTGTATAAAATTGTGAACTTTGGTACCAGCCTCTTAGCTAAGATCACACACTATGTATCACAGAGCCTTTGTTTGTAAATATTTCAAGCACAAATCAACACTGCCTTTACACTTTTGGTGCTCTGCACAAGTACGCAAGTGGTAATAATTAAGCACTAACTACAAGGATAGTTCCATAGCTGGAATTATTAAAACATACAGAATTTTAAGAACTTCATTTTGGAAATGGTCAGTTTCTGATCTAGATGTGACTATAATATATTGGTTTTTTTCTTTATATTTATCCACATCCATAATTTTGTGTAAATCTTTGTTTTTCTACAGCCTACAATGAACATGCCTGACAATTTCCTATCTCATTTTCTCCAGTGCAAACAAGCTGTCAGGCATTCCTCTGTTGTTCTCTGTGAGAGTTATTATTTTATATCTTTAAATTTCATAACATCTTGCTCTGAGTTTCCTAAGAACATTCTGGTATGGAAGAAAGTAAGCACAGAAACCTTAATGCTCTGTTCTGTCACAACACTGAATTCTTATTAGCAGACAGCAGTCACCTTGTATCGGCTATTGATAACTAGGGGTTAGTTAATAGTGTCTCATTCAATTAAAGCACTTGCATTTTAGTGAGATGGTTGCTACTTTAAGGAATAGAACTTGGAAATAAATAAGTGAGCAGATGCTTAAATTTGCTTCTGTTGTGTTAATAACCTTGACTTGAAACAGGCAGTGATGGGGAGGAGAAATGCTGAAGAGATTTCCAAACCTCAGGGGGTGTACTTATAGCAAGTACCTGCCAGATTCAATGAGGTTTCCACTGAACTGAAGCCCAACTCCTTGATTTGCACCTCTCCTCAAATGGCTAAAAACAGAAAGTAAATGAAAATTAAGCTACAGCTCCAAGGTGTCAATCTCCAATGCCAATCACATCCGTCAGAAAATGAAACCAAGACCATAGTTTTAAGAGGGAAAAAACATAAGAAATACACAGTATCTTTCACTATTTATTTGTTTACTTATCTTCAAAATAAGAGTTTTCTTTTATATCCAAGTAAATATATTGACTCATCATTGTCAATGTGTGAAGTTAAAGACAGTGAATTAAGTGTCATTGTCTTGTCTAGAAGTAATCAAGATCAGATAGGAACCAGAAAACCAAGCATTTGGTGAATTTCAATATCTATCTCTATCTACTTATCAAAGCTAAATACAAAGTAGTTCTACCTCCCATTCCACTGTTGATGGGAATTTTACTTCCTATGCATATGCTTCTAGAAGATTGTGCAATACTTTGATTCTTAAATCAATCAAAAGTAACATATTTAAAGTTTTGAAAAAATAATTGCTATCTTTTTACAGAGAGAATATTTGTTGTATATAAAATATAATTTTTAATTTTGAAAAAGGAAGAAATTCTAGGCAGTGCAGTCTTTGTATGTGTCTATGGTTCTTTCATTAAAGAAAGATAAGAATGAATAATTTTATTGATTTTTCCATTGGGAAACCTCTCTTAATGTACCTACCCAAACACGGCAGACACCACCTCTGTTACTTTCCCTCATGTTATGATTATTGCTATCATCTTCCCTCTATTTTCCTGCAATCCAGTTTTGCTTCCCTACTGATAGATAGACTTCCATGCCTCATTGGTTCCCTACACCTGATATTTTCTCTGCTTTGCCTTTTTTGGGCCTGCTGAGGGCCCAACACTTCCTAGGTGGTTGAGTTTTCCTGCTTAGCTCCAAGAAATACAAGCAAAACCAGATGTTGCAACTGTTAATTTTTGGCTGAGGTTCAATTTGTCAATTTTCGAGAAACCAGTTCTGTCAAATTCTTTCTCATTCAGTAAATTGTTTTTACTAATTTTTTAAATATTAACTAAAATACTGTAAGAAACACTGCATAATTATTTTATTTCCCCCTTCTTTTTGCTCTCTCTTTCCTTTCATGATCCCTCTCATCAGTTGCTTTATGTCCCCTCACTCCATCTCAAATGATGACCTCTTTTTATAATTATTGTCATATGTACATGTGTCATATATTTCCATGTGTGTGTGCAAATACAGCTTACGGAGTCTGTTTAGTGTTGCTTTTATGCAAATGATTTCAGGACTGAATACTTAGTATTAAGATAACCAATTAGGTAGCTCATCACTAGGAAAGACTCATACCTTCTTTCTTGGCACTCATTTGTTACCTGTCCTTTTCTGTCTATTGGTAAATTCCCGTGAGATTTTCCCTTTCAAGTTATTATACCTGTGACTGCTGTCATTGTTCAGGTCTTCTTTAAGCAGTCATAATTTTTGTTTTCTTCTGTTTTTTTTTTTCTGGGTGAATCTTTTGTTGTCTCTAGGAGATAAAATCTCATCAGAAGTCCTGGTCCTCTGGCTCTTACATGAATGGAACATATGGTGGATTGATTTGCAAACCCTTTTTCTAAACCGCTCGCTTATAAACAGGAAGCTTGCACCATACCAAATTCTTGCAATAGTATAACAAGATTCTAGTTTCTCAATCTACATTTATTTATTTATTTATTTATTTATTTGGGGGGGGGCTTAATGCTTTTTCTTCTTCCTTTCTTTAAAAAATAAAATAAAGCACAATTAACACAGATATGAGAATCCCATTTTAAAAAATCAACAGAGTGCCATACTAACACGTGTGAGGTAATGCTTTCATGTATTTTGAATTATATTACTCTGATGAGGAACAGATAGGATCACTTACACTCCACATTCTGGCCATTCGTAGGCCATTTTTGAGAAATGCCTATTCATGTTTTCTTTCAAGTTTTTGACTGAACTGTTTGTTTTGCCTATTTAATTGAAGGAGTCAAGGCCTATTTTGTGATCTTTACAATTTTTTTGAATCTCTAGCTTTTCTATTAAGCCTTCGCTTATATTTATTCCTTAAGTAGGTTAATCACTACAAATTAATTAGCACAAATTGATCAATTAGTACCAATTAATGTGCACAATTCTGACCATTTTGTATTGACCAATTATTGACTGAATATACCAAGTACTACTTATTTGTGAAGACATTTATTTCTTGTATGAAAATATGTTAAATCCCTATTAATTTATTCTTTATCATGTAAATTGCATTATTATTTTAGTGAGGATCAGTCTCCAGTATGAATTTAATGTTCAGCTTATTTTCATTTCAACTTTTACTTATTGAATTTGTCAATGTAAGAGCTATTAACTATTAATTTGTTATGATCTAAAAGCCCACTGGGATCTCTGGGCAAGCCTATGGGCAATTATATTATATTATATAGTTGATTATATTACTTTATATAGGGAAACCTGTCTCAGTTTTGTACAGGAATCCCTGGACTGAATGGATTAAGAAAGGGAACTAGATAGAAGCTTTCACTTAGGAGTCTGCTGACTGTGGTTATGATGTGTCAAGCTGCTTCAAGTTTCTGATGCCTTGACCACATGACTCAGAAGACCAGACCTTGAACGATAAGGTAAAACAAACACTTCCTCCATTTTTTTTTGTAAGGGTATTTTATCCCAGCCACAGAAAAGAAACTGAATCAGTCAGATACCACAATAATTTTGCAAAAATTTACAATTTCCAGTTAGAAATATAATTGATGTAATTTTATAATTACTTATGTAGTATTTGGAGACAATCATTTGAATATAAATAACTAGCAGTATACTGAGTCTGATATGACTGCTGGGCATGGTAGTTGAATATAATTCAATTGCCTAATAACTTATTTTCACTTTTTGTTAAATGAGAAAAATTTTTAAAATTACCACAGAACAGTATATGACTGTTTGATAATAACATGGTATTTTTAAAATACCTAAAGAATTTATATTTAACTCACTCGAGAAAAATGGACTCATTTCTTGATGACATGATTGATTGACTATCTTGAATATCATGCTTCTGGAGTTTGATAAATACATTAGGGGATCAAACAATAGGCTTAAAACTCATCCATAAAGACTATTCTGTTGTAGCTAAACTACATTATGCCTTTATGAACTGAATTTCTAATAGTTCAGTACAGATGCTTCTTAAAAATATTAGAGTAGATTATAGGAAAGGAATTATCTGAAAGGATCAAAGATAAATTATGTACAACAACATATACTATGTCAGTATCAGCTTGTTTTTTATTTTCCTCCTATACACTGATGCCTATAACTAAGAGTAAAGACAAATGTCCTATTATACTCTGTCATTTCAAAATTTCCTTTATTAACTCAGTTTGAATGGGAGGAATCTAGAATTCAAATTGTTTTCTGATTCCTTACTCAAAGAAAACAACATAGGTTATCAAGAACTAACTAAATTCTTCTAAGAGCATCCATTTCTTTGAGAGTTTTGTGTTGTGTCCAGGAATCATTACAGAAACATATAAAGGCACTATGACCTCACTGTATTTGCCATAATTTATGAATCTGACAAGACTTTGATTTCCTTTAACTTCACTGACTGTAGGCTCGAGATCAACATTTATTTATGTTCAAAAGTTGAGTAAGTGATGTTTTAAAGTTTTAAAGGTGACCATTCATCAAAAGCATTCCATTAAAACTTAGGACAATTCAACTGGATATTTATGTGTTTTCTTCTTTCTTTTAATGTTAAATTGTTAATAAAATTATACTATACAAATTGTGTTATACATACTAGATTTCATAGAATTAAGTAGAAATTTTTCATATTTGCTGTCATTTATTTTATTTATAAATAATCTCCTTTCATATATTTGCAATTATTTGACTTTGGCATTTTTGTGAATTTTAAGATATTGCTTTTATTTTTTCTTTGAGAAATTCATGAAATATACTTTAATCTTATTCTTTCTTTTTTTCTGAACTCCTCTAAGATGCCTTTCTAGCTCTCTACCTGTCAAATTTTATGTTCTTCAATTGATATTTAAAAACATCATGTGGAGTCCAGTTTGTGTTGGTTGGCTACTTCCAAGCGGAGAGACTTTCCTAGAGTATAGTTGATATGTATATATAGATAGATATAGATATAAAGATATATATTCCTGTGATATAAAGTACAATCTGCTCAGTCTGTGTAATAGTGCCTAAATGCATATATGTGTATTTTCAACCTTAAACCTACACAAAGACCCATGAAAAACTAAGGAATGCCAAAAGAGAAAGATATAGCTTCCCCATGGAGGCATACACCAATTAGTTACTGACCAATATTTTAAAATATAGGCAGCTCATTCAAGTCACATCATAATGCTTATTCCACAGTTCCTGGTATATCAGATCTTTAGAGATTAATTGAATGTAGTTAGTGCTATTTGTGGTGATGCAGAGGCATGTGGAAAGAAAACGCTGGGACAGAATTTAAATTTTTTGTTTTATCCTGTGAGTCCTATTCAAAGTGAGTTAATATAGAACAAAAGTTAGAATTTGTTTCTTCATCTCAAGAATGATTTAATATTCCGAATGTCAAAGCATTAATTTCAGGTAAATACTCGTATTTGATAATATTAGTCAAATAGGGTTTGCAGTATATTAGTTTAGAATATTTTGCTGGACTAGTAAAACCCTATAAAAGAACAAGTATTAAGTCAGTTTTGTGCCAAGGTGATTAACGAAAAAGGGGTATGAACACAGAATTAGATTGGCCTTAGCTAGACACAAAATATATAGGTGGAAAGATGGTCAAATTGCAGAAATCTGTCACCCACTGAGTAAGTCTAGACTCTTATTTTAGTAAGGTACAGTGCTTCATTGACACAATATATACTTCTCTAAGCACAGCACTTGGAGGTGAGAAGCCAGCACAGGATTATATATCAATAAAATAATATTTTAATGACCCAGAAGAGATAAACAATCCTGGAACATGCCTAAATCTTACCATATCAGATACCATGCTAACTACAAAGGTAAACAATAAATGCTTAGCAATAAATGATAAATTAGCTTTCCACACAGCAACTAAACAGAAAGTAGAGTTAAAGGAAACTACTTCTCCCTTGCTTCCAAAATAAATTGTATGGACTGAATAATTTTATTCATTTTGCTATGGGGAAAATCTAGTGCAAAGCTTCATGCATTTTCTCATATATCCCAAATTACACAATTATGTGTAACTTCCATTGATTGCATTTTTATATTATTATACTTTGTTCCATTTTTCTAACTAAATTCAGCTGTCTAGTGTTCCTACTTCCAATTCTACCCATGCTAACCCATCCAAGTATCCAAGCCAGGTTAGCATTTCAAACACATGTATCTGATCTGAAAAGACAAGTCATAGAATGGAAGATATACATTATCATAAATAGGAAAAATTACCCTGCTTACATAGTAAATCGTATGCTTTAAAAACTCATAAGAAAAAGGCAAATAACAGTTAAATATAAGGGATGTAGATAGACATTTTTCCAAAACACATGAATTCCACAAAATACTATAACTAAATATTAATACTTATCAAAAATACACTTATGGAAATATATGCATTATCGATGTACAGCATTCTATAGTAAAGCACTTGTATCAAGCCAATGGGATAATCTAAACTAGTTATTGCAAGCAAAAAGCATAAAAATAAAGCAAACAAAAGACACAAAACATATGATCATAAACAGTTGCAGGAAAGGTGTTTAAATAGTTCAACAACTTTTTGCTATAAAAATAAATGCAAACGAACTAAAAGAAATATGTCACATCATAGATAAGGCATAAACAGCAATATCCCAAATGTAAAAAAATAACACAAAACTCAGAGCATTTCTTTAAATAAGGAGTGACATTATGATGTCAGCATTGTCTGTATTCAATATAGTGTTTGAAGTCTTAATCGCAATATTAGAACATTAAAAAATATATGTGTGTGTGTGTGTGTGTAAGGGGAGAAGACAAATTATTCTGACTTTCAGAAAATGTGATTAAATACTTAAGTCTTTAAAGACTTAGCTAGAAAATTGAGATCTGAGTTTCACTTTTAGCAGCATAGCAAAATCCAAAAAATCAACACATACAAATTAGTATAATATGTACTATAAATAACAGATATGCAGGGAAAGTGTTCAGGGAAAATTCAATTCAACAAAGCTTTAAAAATCTGGGAGTAAACTGAAGCAATGAAGTCAAAGAAATCTACACAAATACTTCAAAATACTGCAACAAAATGAGAAAGACACTAGATGATTAAAAGACTTTCCATGTTCATCACAGAAACAAACTATCATAAACTGCACGTTGAAACACAAAAGTTCCCAGGTGGTCAAAATGTTCCAAGTAAAATGAGTTATGCTTTTGTTATTGCAATGTTTTGCTCCAAATTCCACAAAAAAAAGGTGTCTTTTTTTTTTCAAGAAAATACCAGTAATTTATTGGCAAAATCACATAGCAGTGGGATGGGGACAGGATTTTTGAATGTATCCTTTGTGATGCAGTCACCTATTTTTTTCTTTTGCAAAGATATCAAAACATACATTGGAGAAGAGAGCCCTTTCAACAACTGCTCCTAGGGAAATTGGAAACTAACGTCAAGAAGAATGGAACTAGAACTCTGTCTCTCATGCTGTTCAAAACCAAGCTCTAAATGGATTGATGGCCTTAATGTAGATTAAAACAGTAAAACAGCTGGAGGAAAACTCTTTAAGATAAGGGCACAGTTGTGGGCATGCTGAAAAGGACTCCAAGAGCTCAGAGTTTAAGAGCAAATATTGGCAAAAAAGGATCAGAACACTGAAAAGCTTCTGCACGACCCAGGAAACACCAGAGTGAGGAGGAAGATCTCACTATTGGAATAAAACTTTTACTGACTATACACTTCAAAGAGAATGATATTCTAGAATTTATTGGTAACTCAAAAATTGAATGCAAAAAGAATCCATTTAATAATAGAAAAATGAATTTAATACAGGTCACAAAAGAATCAACAGAAATGACCGATAAATACATGCAAAAATGCACAGCATCCCAATCTGTTAAGACAATGCAACTTGAAGCAGCAATAAGGTTCCATTTTATCCTAGTCACAGTAGTGATCAATAAAACAATATGTGACAACAAATATTGATGAGGAGCTGAGGAAAGAGGAGTCCTTAAACATCACTATGTGAATGAAATTAGTGAAGTTCTCATAGAAGTTAGTAATAGAGGGTTTTCAAAAAAATGTATATTATGATACATTTTTATTGCTACAGGACATGTAAGTAAGCACAACACAGAGACTTCTGAACATCTCTGTATGTAGTTTACAATAACCAAGTTGTAGAAACAACTTAGCTGTATATCAACAGAAGAAGGGAGTAGGCAACACATTTTTTATTATCAATAGAATTTTATATAGCTCTAAAGAAAAAGAATTTATCTCTTGCATGAAAATAAATATACATAGAGAACATGTTAAGCAAAATATGCTAGGCTAGGTAAAGCAAGTTCCAATGTTTTTCTTTCAAATCATGTGTGTGTGTGTGTGTGTGTGTGTGTTGACATGAAATAGAGTGTAGCCTCTTTGGGATAAGAAAGGTAATAATGGAAGTTAGATAGGGAGAAAGGAGGGTGGATAGCGAGAAGATCTGAGCAAAGTAGAACAATAGACATGTGGGAAAATATCATAAAGTAGATCTTTATTAGACTAGCAAGATTACTGAGCAGATAAAAGCACTGCCTGCCCCTCCAGAGGATCAGGTTTTTATTTCAATTCCCAAAGAGCTGCTAATAAGCATTTGTAACTCTATTTTTAACCTGGGGAATAAACACCCTTTGTTGACCTCTGCATTCACTACAAGTATATGCTGCACAGACATACATGGAGACAGAACACCCAACACACAAAATGATGAATAAACAAAAACTCTAATAAAAAGAATCCCATTACCCTGTATAGTTACCTGAAAATTTTTAAGTGGAAAGAGACAAAAATGGTCTTACCATACTTTAAATCTTCAATGTTCTTGTAATCTGGAACAAAGATTTACTTTATAGTGTGCCACGAACCTCTTCTTTATAAGTCCATAATTTGTCTTACTTCATCTTCTTAGTTCAATCCTTAATGAAATCACACATTTAATTAAACTCATGTAGTTTCCAGACCCTTCTGTCTTTATTTCACATGAGCCACATGGCTGAGAGTTGTTCACCATTACTCTGATGGCTACAACTTCAATTTACTACTTTTTTAAAAACAATAATAAGCTATCATACGAATTCTCATTACCACTCAATATTAAATATATAATCTGGTTTCCTTAAGGAAGCAATGAAGCAATAAACCATTCAAATTAGAAGATTTTTTTCTGAATAGTTTCTCAATTAGTGTTGTTTGGAGATCAGTCAACTTTTAAATCAAACTTATTATCAGGGCTATTGTTACATCTTAGTAAATAATTTTTCTCTCCCCCACCTTCCTTCTCTTCTTTCCACAATGTAAATGCTCATAATTTCTACATCAAGAGATACCGGTATGGCAATCATCCCTCAAGTTTAATTCACCTTCTGTCTGAGCATCTGCCACTAGACCTGTCTCCATTATGGACATACTATACTGTCCTGTCAATCACATTTACGACACCATCCTGTTTTAAGTTCCTCTGCCCCATCCCACATACACATTCACGGTAATTAATTATGTCTCTGTTGAGTAAAATATTCAATTAAAAAGTAACAATATTGTCATAGAAAATATATGTTTTAAAATCAAAAAGTATTTTCTTAAAAAATTTAACAATGAAAGTTCAATCTCCTGAGAGTTTCTTTTTACCACTTGAGTTAAACTGCCAAAATAAAGAACCCACTTTAAGTCCACAATCCTCCAGTATCATCATCAGAAAACAGGTCTTAAAGGGTATTCTTAAAATGGCTTTTGTTAGTTTCTTGGAATCTCCAGGCTGAAATAGTCTCTTCCATGTTAAAATTTGAAAAATTCATTTTATTAAATTATTAAACTTTACAGGTAAATAACTTTCTCTTATTGCTTAAGTATCTGGAAATATTATAAAGGCAACACAGATTATCCTGTTATAAATCTACACAATATTTCTGCCACACACCACATTCCCTCTCAGGAAACATTCAACTTGTCCTTTGAAGACCATCATTCTTATGTGTTCACCCAGCAGTGCCTTGCCATTATCAATGCTCTAGCATTAAAGGGGAGCCATTTCACTAAATCTACTTGGTACTCACCAGAATACCTAGTCATGTTTTTGTTTTACAAAACTAGTATTTTGCTTTTTATTACAAATTCATTTGCCTTGACTGTGTCTTATAGGCGATTCTTACTTGATATGAAATGTGTTGAGATGTATTTGATGTGATACACCTATCAGCATCATGCACCCATGATTTAATGAACTCCGGAAGTTCATTAAATGAACACAGAGCTTTTGAATATCGAGCATGCAGTTTTATTTTGTTCTAAATTTATAGGCAATTGGGTACTCTGAAATAATCCCGCCACTATGCACTTGAGATCACTTCTTGCTCAGCATGTTGGAATTTTTATTCGTAGAGTTCATAGCAGCTTAAGAACACTGATGTTTTTTTCTCCTTCAGAAGTCTACATAAAGAACAGTATTCCTTTTTATTATTATGGTAGGGATCATTGTAATGGGATTTCTTACTGACATTACTTGATGTAGAGAAAATTAATTACATTTTAATCCTTTCATTATCAATTTGTCCACTTATGTTAAATATTGTGTTACTTTTTCCAGGCTTTAAAAAAAGGCAACAATGTTTAGGTGTTTATTGTGCCTCTTTTTACATTTTTATATATGGTTTTGTACATTTTTACTTTTAACCTGGCAAAATCATTTTATTATGATTTTTTTACCATAAAAACATGAAGGTTTGAACAAACATGTCAAGAAAAGAAATCTCCTAAAATATTTTGTTATTAATATTCTTGACAATTATTCAGATAATATCATCTTAATGTGTTTTAGTTGTTAAAGCAAATTAATTCAAATGGGTTTGTATAAAATCAGGACATACTTGATTGTATGCATTTGTTTATGTGTGGTGCTTTGAGTATTAGACACAATAGGCTAAAAGGAGTATAAGATAAACTTGTGTTCCAAGGTCAATGGGTTTGTGCTCCTAAAGACAAAAGAATAAAACAAATTGAGTGTTTCAATGTCAACTAGGTCTATCAACCAGCATTACAAGCGTGTATGTCTAAGACACCTCCTGATTACAAAACAAATCCCTAAAAGTTCAGGCTTATTGCTTCCCACTGGGTCACTGTAAAACTTTTGAATCCCACAAGGAACCTTTTATTTCAAAATCAATGTTGGTGCTGTTTGAAGTGAATGGTGCTATCACTGGGCCAATGCTGAAATGGTTAGGAAGGATTACAGGTGCTGGAATTCAACTGCTAGAGAGCTTTTCAAACATTCAAGAACAACCGTAAATGCTACCTTTTATGTAATATACTCAGAAACTTTGTACCAATTCATCTATTCCTGATTAACTTTGTACCTATTCACATATTACTAATCATCTTAGGACTTCCACGGATTTTGTAGGAAAACATTTTCATTTTTCCCAAATGGGAAATTCAGTTTGTCAAGTGGACACCCAGGAAACCACATTCTGAAGCTGTGATGCAAATATATGAGAAAGGAGAAAATTATTTCAAGCCTACCAGTTGCTCAGAAATGAGTTTTTATAGGGATTTACAGTGGGTAGCTATATGTAGTTTGAAAAACACAACTGATGAATCCTAAAATACATATTTACCTCCAGCTGCATACACAGGTCTATGATTGAATGTGAACAAAGGGAGGCAGTAAAATGATAGTACACACCAAAGGGCTGCTGAACTTCTGAAGTGTTAAGAAGGCAGTATCCCTTACACATGCTACTCTAATGAGAAAAACAGGCAAAAGGAAAATTCAACTCGTTCTTTGACAATCCATGTTTCTTTTCCTATGTGTTCTTTGTGCATGAGTCTCTACCATTTATATGCATTCAGGAACACTGTCAATGCAGGCACTGCTATGAGGTATCCAGCTTTGACAAGTGTTCTGGGGTTTCAAATTCATATCCTTACACATGCATGGCAAACATCTTACTGAGCAATCTTGACATCATGAGAATATTTTGTGTTAGCTTTATTTCTTCCTTTAAATATAGTTAAACTTTGTTTTTTATGTCTATGTCTACATGTGTTTATGTGTTTCACATACACACAGGTCTCTTTGGAGGCCAGAAGAGGGCCTCAAATCACCTGGAAGTGTAAATTAAACCTTGTCCCTGTGCAAGAGGAACAAATGCTATTAACTACTGCCATATGTCTCCAATCATGGCCCCCATATATAAATGTTGGCAAGAATGTCAATAATAGAGCTGTTTAAACAAACCATATTGTAATGGGGCATTTGTCAAAATCTTTCTGTGATATGATTTCTTGAATTTCATTGTGATTTAATTGACTCTGTATATAAGACTGATGGGCATTTTTGTAGGAATTCTTTTATATTTGAACTTTATAAAAACTGAAAATTTATTTTAAAAAACCCTATATTTATTAAAAGTTAAAAATATGAGATCTTTCTGTAGGGGGTGGAATGGAGAGATGGTTCAGCCACTAGAGGCTGGACTCACGATCAAAATATGAAAGACTTTTTAATTAGTTAAATTTTCCAAACTCAATCAGTTTTCCCCCACTCCTCTCTTCCCAGTTCCTATCCTCAGCACCCCCCATCCTTCCCAGTTTCTATCCTCAACACTCTACATCCACTCCTCCTTACTCTCCAGAAAAGTGCAGGTCTGCCATGTATATCAGCCAGTCATGACTTATCAAGTTGCGGTAAGACTAGGAACCTCCTCTTTTATTAAGGCCAAACAAGGCAACCCAGTTGAAAAAAAGGGTTTCAAAAACAGGTAGCAGAGTCAAAGATAGCCTCTGCTTCACCAGTTAAGAATCCGACAAGAAGACTAAGCTACACAACTGTAACATATGTGCAGAGGGCCTAGGTCAGTCTCATGCAAACTCTCTGGTTTCGATTCAGTCTCTGTGAACCCCTATGAACCCAGTATAATTAATTCCATGGGTTTTCCTGTGGTATCCTTGTCTACTCTGGCTCCCATAATTCTTCCTCCCCCTCTTATGCAAGATTCCTCAAACTCCTCCTAATGTTTGGCTGTAGATCTCTGCATGTTTCTATAATTTGATGGATGAAGCCTCTCTGATGGCAACTGGACTAGGCAATGATCCATGAGTACAGTAGAATATTATTAGAAATCCTTTAATTGACACTTTTGGCAGTCATATTTGGTTCTATCCTAGGTCTCTGGGATGTTCAGCCTCTGGGTCCTCGCCCTCCAAACTGAGTCAGGAGTGGGTTCCCTCTCATAGTATGGGTCTCAAACTGTGCCAGCAATTGGTTGGCCACTCCCATAATTTCTGTACTACCTTTGTCCTGGCATATTTTGTAGGCAGGGCAAATTGTAGAGCAGAGGTTATGTGGCTGATTTAGAGTGCCAATCCCTTCACCAGAAGTCTTACCTGGTTACAGGAGATGGTTGGTTCAGACTCCTTCTCTAGGAGTCTTTGCTGGAGTCTTGCTCGGAATCTTAGCTGAAGTCATCCTCATAGATCCTTGGGAATTTCTATTGCAATAGGTTTCTACTCATCCCTTAGATGTCCCTGATTCCAGATCTCTTTCCCTGTATTCTCTCCTTCCTTCCTTTCCACACCTAATACTGCTCAGAGTGGCTTTGGTGCTCAACATTCTCTCAGGAGTAGATTGGTGCTGTCAGGAGCAATCATGTCTCATGTCAACAGATCTCTAAGTTATTTAAATGCCCATGATGGCCATAACTTATAATAAATGCATGATTACTGAATCAGCTTTTCTGAGCTTAAGGCAGTTGCCCATTGAAAACCTGAGTATGTGTCTATGCTGTGGTGTACATATTTTAATTTACCAAATTCTGCAAGGTGAACACATCCATCTGCCAGATTCATTCTTTTGAGTACCCTTAGTGTTACTCCCTGCAGGCAACGGTGTTTGGTTATAGGAAGAACAAGTAGGACATTTCTTTATATTCTCCTTAGCTTGATGCCATGTAATAGAAAACTCTTTCTTTAAACCTTTGTTATTGACATAATGTCTTTTAATGAAATTCAGAGACCTGCAACACACTTCCAATCAAAAATTGATCAATTTCTGTATTACCTTGTGCTAAAGGACCTGGCAGACCTGTATGGAATATGATGTGATATATATATATATATATATATGACAAAGCCTATTCCTGATTATGTCTTGCACCTGCATGAATAATGAAGTCAATTCCATATCATCTGGTATAAATTCAGCAGTTTCAATATGCAAGACAACTCTTTCTGCATATTGTTAATCAGTAACTATATTGAGGGGTTCTTTAAAATCTCTTGGTACCATAAGAACAGCGAATAATTCTGCCTTCTAGACAGAATTATAAGGGCTTTGTTCCACCTTACTTAATTCTTCTGATTTGTAACCTGCCTTCTTTGATTTGTTTGCATCAATATAAAATGTACGGTCTCAATTATTGGTGCATCACATACAAATCGGGGAAGTAACCAAGAAGCTCTTTTATAAGGGTACATCTATTTCTTTTGGGATAATTGCTATTAATTTCTCCCCAAAATTAGCACAAGCCCTTTGCCAGGGTTCATTGTCTTCCCATAACTTTTATTTCTTCAGCAGTAAAAGGCACTAAAATCTCTCCTGGGTCTATACCTGCTAATTGATGAATTCTCAATTTACCTTTCATAATTAATTCAGAGACCTTTTCCATATAAGTTTTTAATTTTTTACTTGGTTTATGTGGAAAACAAAGATCCATTCTAAGATAATATCATCCCTCTGCATTAAGATTCCTGTTGGAGAAATTCTGGAAGGCAATATGGCTACAATACAATTAAGATTTGGATTCAACCTATCCACATGTGCCTTCTGTAATTTCTCCTCAACAAGCATCAATTCCTTTTTCTCTTCAACTGTTAATTCTCTAAGACTATTCAAGTTTTTATCACCAACTAAGGTTTTGTTGAAATGAATTATTAGGTAAGGCATTATCCCAACAACCAGTTGTAGACTGGAAATCTCTTCCTATAAACTTTGAAATTCATTAAGAGTCCACAATTGGTCTTTCCTAATTTGTGCCTTTAGTGTTCCAGTTTTCTAAAAACCTATTCTGTAACCTAATTAATTAACAGAATCTCCTCCTTAAATCTTTTCAGGAGTGACTTGTAATCCCCATTTAGGCATGACTTTTACTTCTTCAAACATCCTTTCTAAATTATCTGTATTTGAATCAGATAACAAAATGGCATCCATGTAATGGTAGATTATAGACTTAGGAAATTGCTTAAGTATTATTTCCAATGGCTTGCTGACAAAGTATTGGCACAGGGTGAGGTTACTGAGCATTCCCTGTGGGAGGATAGTCCATTGATATCTGCTAGTGGGCTGAAAATTGTTATAAGTAGGCACTGAAGGCAAACTTTTCTCTATCCTTTTCTTATAAAGGTATAGTGAAGAAACAGTCCTTTAAATCAATAACAATGAGAGGCCACCCTTTGGTAACAGAGAAGGCAGAGGAATTCCAGATTGTAGACTGCCCATAGGTTGAATAACCTTTTTGATAGCCCTTAGATCTGTCACCATTCTCCATTTTCCAGATTTCTTTTTAACAACAAATACAGGAGAATTCCAAGGGCTGGTAGATTCTTCAGTTTGTCAAGCACCTAATTGCTCTTGTAACAGCTGTTCTAAAGTCAGCAGCTTTTCCTCAGGTAGAGGCCGGTGTTTAACCCACATTGGTTTCTCACTTAACCATTTTAAAGGCAGGGCCATTAGTATCTCTGAAGGTTTATCAGTTGTTTTGTGTTCTAGTAAGCCTGAATGGCTGGTGTCTATCATCTATAATATCTTCTAATATTTTTCTCAGAAACATAAGTTTATGGGGCTGTGGAAATGTTAATCTGGGTATTCCATTGCTGCAATATGTCATGACCACCAAAATTCACTGCAATATTGTCTATATATGGCATCAGTCTTGCTATTTGCCCTTCTGGTCCTACGCATTCAACCCATCTTGTGCTTTGTTTTACATGTTATTGGGTTCCATTTCCTGGGAACTGGACATCTACCTCTTGAAGAGGCCAATTCCGATGCCAAGATTCTAGAGTAATGATATTTACATTCACACCCGCGTCTAGTAAGCTTTCAATAAAAATGCCATTTATACACGCTCTTAGCTTTGGTCTTTGATCATTTATAGAATTCTGTCAGAATATACGTTTCCTATCTCCTTCTGGAGTTCTTGACTCATTCTCCACATTTATCCCATAATTCAGACCAGTATTATGTTCAACAGCAAGTAATAGATTTTTAAATTTTCCTGGTGAGACACATTCTCCACAGTAACTGGGAATGACTAGACCACATTCATCATAGGGCCTGCAAGAGACCCCTCCACAGTGTTTCCCAATGATATCAAGTTGTCTTGTCTATCTTTCATTGACCTACATTCATTGGTCCAACATTGGCCTTTGCCATACCTCCTACATATACCTGAAGGCGAAGTCCTCGTATTCCTGCCATTCCCAAAGGAGATATTATTCCTAGCAATCCCTTGTCTACAATTCCTTCTCAGATGTCCCATTGTACCACAATTAAAACATTTGATATTTTGATGTCTTCTCTTAACATTGGAAATTGCTTCTCCTACCCAAGCTTCAGTAACATAATCAAGTGTCTTGACACTCATTGTATGCAAGACCCATTCATCCATGGGTGTTGATCTGATCTTTAAAGGCCCAAGGATACTTTTGCATTCTATGTTGACATTCTCATAAGCCAAAGATTCAATTATTATATGTTTAGCTTCTGGGTCAGTTACCCTTATTTGCACAGCCTCAGTTAGTCTTTGTAAAAAGACAAGAAAATGTTCTCTCTGACACTGTTTAACCCTAAGATATGATTCAACTCTCTTTCCTAGTTCATTAATCCAGTCCCATGCCTTTAAAGCTGCTGTACTACAGAGGGAAAAGGTGTGTTCATCATAAAGAGCTTGATCCTGAGGATCAGAGTAAAGTCCCTCACCTAGAATTTGATCTAGGGAAATCTCAAGTCCTTTTGCTTATTCTAGTTGCTCTAAAATACTAGCTTCTTCCTTAAAGAAGCACCTCCAAAGTAACTGTGGTCCACTTCCTGGGACAACTGAGATTAACTGAGTCCTGTCTTGTGGCAGTGCTTTGTTACTGAAAGCCCATGTTTTGACCATTTCCCTAACAAAACCGAATGTAGTCTGTAAGCTACAATTGCTTGTTTAATTTCCTTTAGATTATTCAAACGTATGGCCTCCCATGAATATTCTTTGACAACCTTAGGGTACTTGGGGCCAGATACTCTTTCTGATATTATTACTGGAAAGTCAGGCAGAACTTTGGGGAAGTTATCCCAGAGATTTTTACATCCTGAAGAGGCTAAATTTTGTCTTTGTACCTTTTGCCCCTGGTCATCAAATCGATAAGTTCCTCAATCTTTTCAAATCTATTTACCACTGCCTTTTGTAAAGTCTAGATCTCCTGTCAAGTGTTCTGCTCTAATACCCTCATTAAGGATTCCAAGGTATGAAGTCTGTCCAGTAGAGATAATGTCTCATCCTTAAACATAATCTTCAAGCATGCATATTACCTTCCTGGAGAGCCATTCTGTCAATCAATCTGTCATACCCCTTTGACAGACTTCGCTTACCACACTCAGCAGTACAAATTCTCTCAAATAATGCTTCAGCACCCACTTTCATTGATTGGGTTTTATGTGCCAAATTGGCTGTATCCTTCTCCAGAGTGCTGATTTTTTTTAATAAATTATTATCAGTTTGTACCATTTCAAAAAGTACCTCAGTTGACTGAGTTTTGTTAGTTAAATTGTTTGTATCCTTCAGAGTTCCAACCTCTTTATTGAGAAACTTGGTAACAGTCTGTAAAGACTGTACCATTTCTACAAGTGCCTCATTCTTAGCCCTAATATCAAACCATATTTTTAAGAAAAAAATATTGAGAACAAGACTAATCCCCAGAATCAAAAGTAGTGATGTAGGAGGGATATCATAAAACCCATACATGGTGCAAGTAAGGAGGCTATTGAAACCTTGGATGGTTAGGTTTTCTGAAATATTGCCCTTTTAAATTACAAAGTTATAATTTATATTTCAAGTTATAAATCCTACCTATGTTTGATTTTTAGCTGGAGTAGGTGCAATAATGGTTACCTGCCAGTCGGTGTAGTGGGCCACCTACAAAACGAACCCAGCTGGGCCTTGGCACAATTGGACTCATGTGGCTGGTCTGAATCTGATTTTAGAGTGAAATTCTGAAATATATGCTTAGACTAAAAAGAGTTATTTAATAGAAATCACAGACTGTGTACCATGGTAGGCCCTGATTGGTCAGGAGTCACAAGAGCACAGAGATAACAAGATAACAGAAGGCACCCAGGAAAGCCTGTATCCCATCTGAGTCTCTGTGTGATGTATAGCAGTGGGGCACAGACAGCAGGGTAAGTGCGCAGGGACTTGAAGCTGCTCCGAGGCATGTAATGAGTAATATAAAGAACCGTGTCTGATCCATAGCAAACAAAGCTGCTGAATGAGAATTCTATATGAACTGCTGGCTCAAAGCACAAGCAGAGGCCAAGGCAGGCTGAGGGAGGACTTGCGCCCAACCAGGAGTGCTCTGAGCCCAATGGCATGCATTCAGAACCGAAGTCATAAAATAATCCCACACTAGTTCAGAATTAAGAATAATAAAGTGTTATTTATTTAAGGGAAAAATTACAGATCATGGTTCTAGACCACAGTCCTCTGCACAAACAGGGAACAGGAACAGAGTCTAGTAGCTGGAAGCGAGAGCAAGAAGCAAGAGAGGGAATGAACACTTTATAGGTGCTTTTACAGTATCAGAGACCACATGCAAGTGGGCTGGTATCTTAAAGGCTAAAGGAGCAGAATGTGTTCCCACAGCATAATATCAGTTTCAAAATAAAAAAAAATGCTGGATGATATCAATTTTAATTTTTATTATCTATTACCATATCATGTACTATATTATATGTGTGTGTGTTTATATTGTATCATTTATAACCATAACTATAATAAAAGATAATTCCCTGTAGAACTAATTCTTTTCAAATTATTTTTCCAATATTTCTACTTTATTTTAACTACAGCAAATACAAATACATCAAAGCAGTAAGTTTTGATATTTGGAAGTATAAAGATGGAGAGGCTTTTAATTCATTTATCTCACAGTGATTATTGGTTACTGCTACAATGAAAACTATTTCTAACTTTATCCATTATATATGTGGATATTGGAAAATTAGTTAATTTAAATGTGGATATAAATATGAATGATGCTTTGTAATCAGGATTATTACTCAGTTTTTTAACTTTTTAAAAGTGCATTCCATAAATTCTCAGTTCTCACAAGTCTATCGTAAATTGTTCTATCAGTTGATTTGATTGCTTTCTTTTTCTGTTTTATTGATATAGGATTTGCAAATAATCACTTGTCACAAAGATTTGTTTCTTAGTCATGAAAATCAATCTTTTTTCCAGGGCCTCGAATTTATAATTAAATAGACCTTGATAAGTCTTCTTAAAAGACTACTAATTATCCCTTTTATTTCTTCCTCTACTGATAAGCAATCTGTCTCACTTGAAAAATGAAACGTGGTTGTAATAAAAATCAATATAGAATTAATTACTCTATTTCTATGACAATGCTGATGCATTTTAACATATGCTTCCCATCCATTCAGTGACTTAAAGCATTATACCATATTTTAGCTTGTTGCATTTTTAGACAATATGATTATGTAATGCAATTGGCCAAGTCAATCATTGTCAAAATATTTGATCAAATGTGATTTATTACCTGCCAGTAACAATGTAGAAGTAAAACACCTTTTACCAAACATTGATCTTTCAAATTCTAGTTCTTCAGATTTTTAGAAGGAACTTGTATTTTGTTTTTCTAGGTAGTTAAGTCTCCACTCTAAAAATGGATGTCCTATTCATATCCACTCTTCTCTATTCTCCCTCTTTATTCTCTTTCATTTCCCTTGCTTTAAAAGAGTTCCATATAGGCATGCTGAGTTAAATATTTGTCAGTATTTTAGATATTAAAGAGTCAAGAACTCTGGTTCTTAACTTTCTGTGTCTGTGCGTATCCACATGTGCGTATTCAGCTAGGTGTCTGTCTGTATAAAGAAGCCTCTAGCATTCTTTATTCCTAATGCCAGAGGATAACAAAGTTTCTATTTCTTCAGTCAAGCTGGTCAAGAAACCTCAGACAGCTCTCTTCCTGTGCTGAGATTGGAGGTGCAGATGGATAAGTTTGTGCTTAACTGTCGGGAAGGTCCCCGAGTGGGTGCTGGCTCCACCAGCCGCTGCTGCAGCAGGCCTCTTTGTTCCACACGACCCTGCACCCCCCTGCAAGTTTGCCATTTCCTCTGTGGGTCCTTGGACCACCAGGAATCTCTCTTCCTGTGCTGAGATAGGAGGTGCAGATGGGTAAATTTGTGAGCACTGGCAGGAAGGTCCTGAGGGAATGCTGGCACCACGAGCCACTGCTGCAGTGGGCCTTTTTGTTCCACATGACCCTGCCTCCCCCCCCAGAAGGTTGCAGTTTCCTCTGTGGGTCCTTGGACCACCAGGACTCTCTCTTCCTGTGCTGAGATCAGAGGTGCAGATGGCTCTCCAGAGGGTTGAGTGTCTGCAAGCCTTCCTGGAAGGTCCCCACTCACTGAGACTCCCCTGACTGCAATCAAAGGAAGAGATGGGCAGGCACCAATCCAAGAATTCCTCCAACAACCTGAAAAGCAACATGATAACACCAGAAACCAGCGAGTTTGCAATAGGAAAACCTGAGCAACCTAATCCAGAAGAAGTAGAAGAAATCGACTTAAAACATAACTTTATGAAACTGATAAAGACATTTAAGGAAGAGGTGAAAAACTCCTTTGAAGAAAGGGATGAGAAAACTTCCAAAAAGTTAGAAGAAATGAATAAATCCCTCAGAGATACACTAGAAAACCAAGAAAAAGCAATCAAACAGGCAAGAGGAACAGTTCAAGACTTAAAAACTGAAATGGAGGCAATGAAGAAAACACAAACCAAGGGAAGGCTGGAGATGGAAAATCTGGGTAAACAAGCAGGAACCGCAGAGACAAGTATACCCAACAGAATACAAGAGATTGAAGAGAGAATCTCAGACACTGAAGATACTATAAAGAAAATAAACTCATTGATCAAAGAAAACAACAAATCCAACAAATTCTTAACACAAAACACCCAGGAAATCTGGGACACCATAAAAAGAGCAAACCTAAGAATAATAGGGGTAGAAGAAGGAGAAGAAGCACAGCTCAAAGGCCCAGAAAATATATTCAACAAAATTATAGAAGAAAACTTTCCTAACCAAAAGATGGATATGCCTATGAAGGTATAAGAAGGATACAGAACACCAAATAGACTGGAATAAAAATAAACATTCCCTTGCCATATAAAAATCAAAACACAAAACATACAGAATAAAGAAAGAATACTAAGAGCTGCAAAGGAAAAAGGCCAAGTAACATATAAAGGCAAACCTATCAGAATTACACCTGACTTCTCTATGGAAACCATGAAAGCCAGAAGCTTTTGGATAGATGTGCTGGAGACACTAAGAGACGATGGATGGAAGCCCAGAATACTATACCCAGCAAATCTTTATTTCACCATCAATGGAGAAAACAAGATATTTCAGGATAAAAACAAATTTAAGCAATACATAGCCACAAACCCAGCCTTACAGAAAGTACTAGAAGGTAAACCACAACTAAGGAAGGCTAACGACACCCATAATAACACAGTCAGCTAACAACCCTACACCACCTCAACTCAAAAAAGGGAGACACACAAACCCTACCACAAAAAAGAAATTGACGGTTGTGAACAACCACTGGTCATTAATAACACTTAATATCAACGGACTCAACTCACCTATAAAAAGACACAGGTTAAGAGAATGGATACAAAAACAGGATCCAACATTCTGCTGTTTACAAGAAAC
>PVIU01011865.1:0-62636 GCA_004026605.1 Ondatra zibethicus
TACTATGTCAAAGTTAAAGCCTTCTTTTTTTTTAAACAGAAAAAGGGGAAATGGTGTAGGAGGGTCTTCTGTTTGTATATTGCCCTCATTGGTTAAATAAAGAAAACTGCCTTGGCCTTTTGGTAGGACAGCCCTTAGGTGGGCGGAGTAGATAGAACAGAATGCTGTGAGAGAGAAGGCAGTGGAGCAGACGCCATGCTTCTCCAGCACAAGATGGACACTGGTTAGACTCATGCCGGTAAGCCACATCTCAAGTGGTGATACACATTAATGGAGATGAGCTAAAATAATATGTGAGAGTTAGCCAATAAGAGGCTAGACTTAATGGGCCAGGCAGTATTTCAATGAATACAGTTTCCGTGTAATTATTTCGGGTACACATTGGGAGCCAGATAGAACAAGGGGCCCGGCACCGGGAACACAGCCCGAGCCCCTCATTGCAACATTCTTCATTTGTGGGACTGTGATATCCAGGAAGTGCATCTTCCTCACTCTCGGGACTGCTCGGCCCTTCGCTAGCATCACCTTCTATCTGTGCTCCAGCAGGAAGGCCTTGGAGCCTAAGTGCTTCCTGCTGCTCTAGACCAAGTGTGCGGATCTCAGCAGACCTCCCACCACAGTTCTGAACCAGAGAACTCCATTCATTCAGTTTGTGAGTGCATCAATTCCCTGGGCTCAGTGGTGGAAATCAGAAACAAATAAAAGTATATTCTGAAGGGTAGGGTTTCTGGTTTCGCTCGGGCCTCTAAGTATGAACTCTAGGATTGGGGAGGGGAGTTACAACATTTGGACAGGGGACTTTATGCCACCAAGTGCTCCCAGAAATGACTAAGGCACCCTCTCCTCGGTGGTGTTCAGTTAGGGAAGGCCCTTTCTCTCCACTTTCTTGAAAAGTTGGGATGGTTGCCAGATTTTGAAAATCAACAGAAAGAGGCCACCCCAGCCTGAAAGCTTCTATTATACCCTGACCACACACTGAGTGTCTGGGCAAGCATTACTCAACATGAGATATTTACCTAAGTATCACTCTACATAGGAAGTTAGCATGGGTAAACTAAAAGTATGATAGAGGGGGAGGGAACAAGGATTTATAGATTAGAGAAAGTTCTGAAAACTGTGTTTGAGAAAGATAAAAAGCAAAAGAAGTTAGAGCTTGGGGCCTGATTTGATGGCAAAGACTAAAACAATTAAATATTAAACATGACATACTTTAATATCACTATTATTTAGTAAGTAATATAGTAAAAATGTAATATAGCAAAAAATACATACTATTACCAATTCTGCCTTATTAGTAGTGCAACATTACTACTAAATAAAACATTTTTTCATACATAGTCATACCAAATGGCTTCATTATTAAAATATACATTAGCATTAAAATATATATTGGAACTAAACAGTATGATTGTATGACATGATTTTTTTTTATAATATTTCAAATCTAGGCATCAAAAGAAAACGTATTTTCCATCAGGCAGTCATAAAACTGCGCAAAAATGAATGAAGTGGGCTGAGACTTCGGGAGAAGGAAATACGACTCACACTGGTAGAAATGTCTGATGGCCAGTGGGCAAATGCAGGGCCATCCCTGAACTTCAGTGGTGATTGTGGCGGGGCTATGTGCCGTGTGACAGAAACCTGGGCAAGCTCTGGCATCGCACCTTTGCTTCCTCATCCATAAAAACCCCAAGTAACTTGGGGTTCTAGAACTTTTCAGTGGTGTGGTTTTTACCTCCAAATGTGAGTTTTATTTCAGTATGAGGTTATGCTCAGGACACTACCCCTTTGAGCAGAGTCGACAGGGCGCATTTGAGCCCTCATCTAATGAAGAGTCCCGAGTCCTGGTGGTCTTCCTGCTAAAACCTCCGGCCAAAGCATTTTTTACTTGTCACCAGGATATGTAGACATATGGGCCCCCTGAAAACAAGCATGCACAATTAAGGGGAAAGAAAGCAAAAGGACAAGAGAGTAGAATGGACAAGAGAGTAGAAAGGACAACCTATTTTAGGGCATGGCTGAAGACACTGTATATCTGGAGACTTTGCAGCACAGCGTGCTGATTTGAACGAGAATGTCTCTCATGGGCTCATATATTTGAATACTTGGTCACAGTCTGTAGACCTCTGGGCAAAGGATGATCAGGTGTGGCCTTGGAGGAGGTGTATCACTGGGTGCAGACTTTTTGGTTTGAAAAGCCAAGCCCTTCCCTGTTAGTTTTCTCTTCTCCTAGATGTGGATAAAGATGTAAGCTCTCAGCTACTGCTCCACCACCATGTCTCCTGGTGCCTCTGAAACTATAAGCCCCAGATTAACTGGTTTGGTCAGTCGCCTTGGTCATGGTGTCTTACCACAGCAACAGCAAAGCAACCAACAAGACACACAGTAATGACATCAAGCTGTTCCCTGGGACTCAGCTGTGGGTCTCTGTTCTTGCTTTTTTTGTTTTCACTCAGAAGTTTAGGAAGGGTTTGTTTTGTAAAGAATACAGAGGGTTGTTGTAGGAGGCCACTTGTTTGTTCCCAGCTGCACAGCCCCAAAATAACCACACAGAAACTAAAATAATTAAATTACTGCTTAGCCTATTAGCTCTAGCTTCTTATTGGCTAGCTCTTACATCTTAATTTAACCCATTTCTATTAATCCATGTATCGCCACATGGCTCTGGCTTACTGGCAAGGTTCTCTCTGGTGTCTGTCTCTGGCAGGGCTACCTGGCTTCTCACTGATTCTGCCTTCTTTCTCCAAGCATTCAGTTTAGTTTTCCCCACCTGTTCATCCCTGCGATAGGCCCAAAACCAGTTTCTTTATTCATTAACTAATAAAAGCAACACATATACAGAAGGACCTCCCACACCAGAAGGTTGGAGAGATGGTTCAACGGGCAAAGACACTTGTCACTAAATCTGACCACCTGAGTTTAGTCTCCCAGACTCACCTAGATGAAGAAAGAAACCAGCTCCCACAAGTTTTCTGACCTCCACACACTCACCATGGCATGCATATCAAACTCATAAATAAATTAAAATATAATTTAATTTTTTTAAACTCTAGAAATAGTTCATTATTCAGTTCTTAGCAACAATGTAGTTTTGTGGCAGAATTAGCTTCCCCTTTTAATCACTGTGTTCCTAAGTTAAGGCAAAAAGAGTAAGGTTGTCCTCTAAATAGAAAGACAGAACTTAAAATGCTAAGATGATTTAGGGGTGGGGTGTCTGGAGTAACTTAAAATGCCAGAAAAGAACAGAACAAGGTGGGTTGTTGCCTTCTCAAGAATACTTGCCAAAGAAAACTGAAGCAAAAGCTAGGACATTTTAACCAGGCTTAAACAATCAAGTAGAGGGGAGCTGGCGTGATGGAGGAGATCCCAGCATCAGATCCAGATTGGGAGAGCAGACGTGCCCATCAGGGGGTAACGGTGTAATACATGGGAGGAGAGCAGACGTGCCCATCAGGGGGTAACAGTGTAATAAGTACATGGGAGGAGAGCAGACGTGCCCATCAGGGGGTAACAGTGTAATAAGTACATGGGAGGAGAGCAGACGTGCCCATCAGGGGGTAACGGTGTAATACATGGGAGGAGTGCAGACGTGCCCATCATGGGGTAACAGTGTATTACATGGGAGGAGAGCAGAGTGTGTGAAGAAAAGGAGATCTGGAGTCTAATTGCCATGGTGCAGAGACACAGAGGTAGGAAAGTCCAAGTGAAGGAGGCTGAAAGAGAGAGAATCACTTTTAAAATACTCAGCTGGGTACTTCCCTACGTGGAAAGATGTCACCAACAGATGTTAGTCTCTCTAAAAGATGGCAGGAGAGAGAAAGTCACTCTGGGCAAATGGCTTCTGGCTTTGTGATTGTTTCAATGACTGTTAAGCTGGTCTGGTCTGGAAGACATTATGGTTTTACAGCTATGTGCACAGGTCCTTCTGAAGACAAACTTCCATCTGTACAGCTATGCGCATATCTCTTGTCTTTAGAAACAGAAGGAGACAAAATCTGGGTATACAGAGGCATGAGTGAGAGGAAGGAGCCCCACTGACACTCATCCCCCTGAAGGGGGCTGGTCCGTGTCGCAGAGAAGCACCCCAGGAGTGTGGAGTGTGATGACACCTGTGGTGATCGTGACCAGATCTCTTGGTTCCAAGGCTAGGAAACCCTGGCTACTGCGGCTCTCCTACCTTTTCCGTCTCCCGTTCCAGTGGAGGTTACAGCTTCCAGCCTGCTGCAGCTCTGAACCGTACAGGATGAAATGGTTTTGTCACCATAAGGAACACTAATGTGCTGATAGACAACATTTCTACTTGAAGTTCTGCCAGCTTTTATCGTGATAGATGATAAGATGAAAAAACAACCATCTAGTGAAATAGCAATATATTTGAGAGAAGGAAAAATTACAACCTAGAGTGATTTTGACTGCAAGAATAAACATTTCAGGCATAATAAAATTTTAATATGGAACTGTTGACAGATAAAAGAATGTTAGTGAACTCAGGGTAATTAAGCTATACCAATGTCATCTGATTTGTATTTCAGGATCCTTTGGCCTTTTGCTCGACTATCTACATCCACCATCCAAAGGGCTATTGTTCAAATCTGACAGAGCTCATCCTGACAGAGAGAAAACTGACCACACAAGAAGAGGATTCCATATGGCTGTCCATTTTCTAGGTGGATTAAAGAAAGAAAGGGGCTGCTGGTTCACATTTTTAACAGGGAATCAGTCTCCCCTCCATCCTGAAGGTCATATTAGCTAGTTTTGAAATTTATCTAACAAGAAGGTCATATTGTTTTTTTCTAAAATGTTCCAGGTCAGGAGATCCATAGGATCACAGATTCTGGAATGCTATTTTCCCCCAAGAGGCTTCTTATTCAGCATCCTTGTATGATTCTCTATTTGCCCTCATGCCAGCTCTGGATCACATCTCTGTAAATCATGGTATGGCTTCATTCCCTCTGCTTCTTCAAAGTCTAGCACGTGACGTCAGTGTCAGCTGTCTCCTGCAAACCTCTCCCGGGACTTGTATTCAGACTTGAATTTCTTTACTATGGTCCCCTGGATCTTGTCTCTCAGGCAAATTTAACACATCAGATATAGTTTCTACCAATGATATGGATATCATTCCATCTCATGCTGAGACATCACTTAGGTTCTATATAACCTATTCCCAGGGAGACAACACAGCTATATTTTGATGATACAGCATCACTACAGAGAGGCCTGGGCTCACCGGAGCCAATCTGTAGTCCAGCTTTGGACTCACTCCAGTGAGCATATTTATCGTCCAAAATGATAATTACTGAGACATTAGTTTTTGTTTGACTTTGAAGCCAATACATGTTATATTACACAACAATTAATGAGAAATCCAAGCTCATCTTAAAACTTCTTTTACTTTCATTGCTGACATTTGTTTAATGTACTAGTCAGGTCAGACAGTAGATTGAACTTTTTTCCAGGATTTTGCCATGCAATCCTAAATTCCATTATTATTCTCATTACAAAGACGATGAAGAAGGCTCAGTACAATTATGCAACTTTTCCAAGGTCACAATTGTTTATTATAGAAGATTTACCAATTATCATGAGAATAAAGAAGAAAAGTGGGATTTTCTGTAACGCCTACTACCTGAACTCACCACCGTGAACACTCTGATATGTGTATGTTTCTAAGTGTTCCTTGTAGGAGAGTCTGGCTGGAAAATGTACCCCTACATTTTATGTGTTAAGTGCCAACTTCATAAATAGATTAATATGTAGGTGAATTTAGAGCTGAAAGAACTGTTAGGAAAGGGACGGCTTTTGGGGGGGAGTAGGTTACTATAAGTTGATCTTTGGAGGGCACAGGATGCCCTTGGACCCTTCTTCTCTGGTTCTGCCTGCTTCCTGATGCCAGGAGGTGTGCATCTCTGCTTTAACACAAGCTCCCTGGTACCACATTCTGCCCCTGCACATATAGGCCAGAAGCAACACAAGGGAGTATGGCAGAAGCATCTGTCTAAATAAATCCTCACCCCCTTGCTTTCCTGGGCATTGTCATGGTGACAAGGTCTCTGACACTGTCTTTCACTCAGCACTATGCAGGAATGACCCGTCTCATCTGTAATTAGGGGTGGAGCAGTATCATGTAGCTACACTTTAATGTGTTCCCAGTAGCCTGTCTTGTACAGTCAGAATCCTTATAGAACTTCTGGAGCTCAAAAGGAGCCTGAGCCCTGGTTCCGATATGCCAAAACCTGCGATGTAATTCCAAATTGCTGTTCGTGGCAGATGGCTTCTCAGTCTAGCAGAATGTGAAACATTGGCAGAGCTCCTTGACCTTCTAAAATCTGTCCCTGGCCTGTAAAATGACATTACTCCTTACCCTTAACAAGTACAGAAAAGATTAATGATCCCCCATGCAAACAAAGCCCCTCCCTGGGTGTCGGAGGCAGAGCTCTGCTCACCAGGTCCCATTGTGTGCACTCCCACTAACCACTCCTTTTTAGGCCTATAAATGTGTGTGTTAAAGCGGGTTATATCAGCTTATTGCCAAAGTTCATTCAGCCAGTAGGTGTAGATGTAACACTATACGACTGCAAGATTATTCTGAAAGATTTTAGAAAATTGTCAACCAAGTCTCATGATGTGGAAGCAACACTTGGAAAGTTTTGTCCATGGCTGCACACGTGGAGTCAGTTCCCCTAGCTCTCTACTCAATACCTCCTCCTGACAGCACGCGGGTGAAAGCAGCACACTCTAGCTCAACCCTCTAGTCACCCTCCTTCAGCTGCCCCGACTCTCTGGTGTCAAACACACACACACACACACACACACACACACACACACAACTCTACACTGCACAGGTGGGACCACCCCTCTTACCCCTCTTATTCACTCTCTCCCCCAACCACCTGGCATTGCTGAGTGGGGAATGCCGAGCACTTCATATAAGTGGTTTCTTGTTGTGATCTGGCTACGTGCACAGCTGTATATACTGAAGATTATGTCACAGATCATGTTATTCTTAGAATAAAAGAGCAATATATTCAGGAGACTTATGTGTAGTGCAGTAGACTAGGAATTGTCCTTCTGACATATCTTATGCACTTTTCATTTGATTTGAACTCTTGAGAAGGAAAGGGATGGACTTATACTGAGTGTAACTGAATACAGTGTATGAATATTGTATGTGTATGCATACATACATAACTGTATGTGTATGCATGCACATCTGCGTATGTGTGTATGTGTCCTTGAGTGTGTGCATGTGTGTGTATGGTCAAAAGGTATTTACAACATGGACTATTTCATTGAGTAAGCCCCTTGCACATGTGCTAACACGTAAAATAGAGCAACGTTCAAGTGGGTCATAGCCGAGTACTGAGGCTTTCGGACAGCTGCAGGATCCTGGAAACAAGGATTTTTGCACATGTATGATGTTCCAGAAACTGTGATACTAGGATTAAAATTTAAAAATCCTAATATTCCCAGAGGCAGCCTGCTGTCTTTATTGATAAAGAAGTGTGAATCCATAAAAAGGTGGACTCTCTGCTGGCCTCTGATGAAGCAGCAGCTGACAGGAATTTATAAGGCTGAGTCTGCAGTCCAGAGGAACATGCAGACCCTGACTCACACCTGCAGACTGCTTCCCGTGACCCTGGAGAATGTTCCAGTGCGATTTAATGAAATCTGGTGCCATGCCAGAAGAATGTGTTGCAAGGTTGATGAGATCTGATGGGCCTTCTGCCTGGGAAGATTGTAAGAAAAATGAACCAATATTTTCTACCATAGTTATCAGGTCAAGAGAGCTGCGCCTTTGATTAGCAGAGACGGGTCCACTGTGTATTGATACAATTGGTATTTAATAGGATATTGTATTAAGTCAGTCATCTTCCAATATAAATATCCCAGGGTAACATCAGACCACTTTTCAGTGAAAAACAAGTTGTAGCCTGTGTGGTATCAGCATTATTTTAACATGGGGCTGGGCATCTTGTTAAATCTAAACCTAATCCCTAAGTCTCATCTTTTCTTCCTTAGCATCCCCTTACCTCCTGAGGAAGATTGGGAATGGATTACTTCTCTTTAGAGTTCTTTGTCTACATTTTATTTTCTAAAGCATGTATTTATTCAAGTGTTTAACTTAGATTTCCTGATTAGCCTTTATTTTTCACAGGTCCATGCACAAAAGAACTGGCATTTTGTGCATATCCTCCGAGTATTTATAATATTATCTCCTTTGGACTATTCCTCTTCTTCAAATGCCTGCCGTGCATATGTTTTGCTCTCTGCCCACCAGATTTCTCTTGATTCTCTACTCTCCATCCTTCCAAGTGCACAAGGAGATGTTGATGGATGATAATTATATGTCATCACTTTGCCATCTGAGTGACAATTGAGTATATGAGCCAGGTACTCAATAAATATCGCTCTTATTTTCCTTGATAGCGAAGAGAGGAACTCTGGTGCCACCCAATCAGTAGCTATTTTTATATTATCCAAAATGAAACTATTCACATGAAATGGCAAAAGGCAGGAAAATAATTTGGACTAGAGGGAACTGCTTCCGAACCAAAGGCTGTCGGTAATGCTTTCAAGCAATGAAAACATTGCAGTGTTCCACTTGGACAGCCAGGGCACCCCTTCTGCCATTGCTGAGTCCTCACATGCTGGCTCACATCGGCTGCCTTGTCCAGGGATTTGCCTTCTACTGCACTGTTGCTATCAGAGTATCAAAGGGTCCAAAGCCCAGCTCCTTGCCTCAAGTTGGGACCCATTGTTGCTGCGAGTGCCCAGTGGATCCAGCTGAAACTGAATCCACCAGTGTTCCAACCCCTGCTCAGCTTTGTCCCACCCCCAGGCTGATTTCAGTTCTCCTTTCCTCACAGGAGACTCCGGAAATCTCATGACCTCAGTCCCTACCTCAATCTCTGCTTCTAGGAACTCAAACTCGCGCCGCTCTCTGAAGTAAGCACACGCCCTGTAGCCTGCACAGGCTGTGCTCTTCCTGCCTAATGATTAATAAAACAAACAGCAAGGGCAGAACACAGTGGTAAAATTATCAAATAGTTCTTTAACAAGCCCAAGATATTCATTATAAAAATATTTACAGGACGATAAAAACTTCACATATCATAATCAAGGTAAAGCATTATGCAATTTCTTCAAGTATAAACAGAGAAAACAAATCTTTTGTATTAGCAATATGGCAAAAATATTTGTATCACTTACCTTGTGAGAAATAACAAATGTTAGCATTTGATGAAAAATAACATGAAGAAACAAAACAATAATGATGATTAGCAATGAGCCCTTGCCCTTCCCTTTGAAATGCCTCCTTGTTAGCATGCGGAAGCTGGTCTTGTCATTTCTTACCAAGGGACACACATCTTCTGCCATGATTTCCTGTCTTTAAAGTGTTTTCAATGTCACGTATATTATCCTGCTGGTTCTCCCAGCAGACAGAGAATCTGAATACTCTTCTCTTCTCTGATAGGATGCGAAACTCTCCAGATTCTATCAACTCACATTGTCCTTTTGATTGTCGAGGAACCCCTTTAACATGATAGCCTGGAGCCCATGCCAGTCAGTTTACCCCAAGCCTTTCGGGGAAAAGGACCTGGATAGTCATGTCTGAGAGCGTCCAGATGTTTCTAATGTGTCCCTAGTTGAAGAATACCAGATTAAGAAAAATGGCTAAGTCTCTCCAGCTGCTAAGTTCCAGAGTCATGTCGGGCCAGGTTTAAAAGCTCCAAATTGTCACTGGTTTAGAAGAGAAAACCATGACAGTGAACTCAGTGTTTTACAGAAAGAGACAGATAGATAGATAGATAGATAGATAGATAGATAGATAGATAGATAGATAGATAGATAGATAGATAGGAAAGGAAAAGGAGGAAGGGAGTGTCTCTGTGTGTGTGTGTCTTTACACATGCAGTACTGCCTTGAACAAATTTTGGCTAAACCATTTCAGGCTGTATAACTGAAGATACTTTTTCAAACTTGAGTTTAGACCTGACAAACAGCTTGACAGACAAAGGCTAAGTGAAGTCTGGCTGTTCTCCAAGAATATAAAAACACGATCCTTCAGTTTATTTAAGTTTATTTACCTAAAAATATGTTCCCATCAACACAACTGAGGAGAACAGCATTGAGATCTCAGAAGACCGCAAGGCAATGATAAGGAATGTTCAGTAACGGATGGAGGATCAACAATTAACTAGCTGGCATTTTCTTCTGAAGCAATCTTTTCTTTATACTTTTTAAAAATTAACTTACAAAGAGGCTTTCCCTGGTCATTTTGAGTTCACTAGTGAGAAATTCAAAGTGATCTTGCTTTTAGGTCTACTGTGGAGTTGAGTATGGTCGCCCAGCTACGGCAGGTGTGCACTATTAGAGACTGAGAGTGATGGAGTGTTTGACACGCCCCTTGATCCTGGCAGCTGGTGAGGGAGGGCCCTTCAGACCTCTGGCATCCTGTTTGATTCTAACAAGGCTGCCCCCCTGTAGGTGGGAATCTAGTGCTGATCTCAACCTGGCTGAAGGGACTGCTGATCCCTAGATAACCCCCCTTAGACCCTGGAGCTCAAGACCAGTGTTTCTTCAACTCGTGTTGTGGACTCTTTGGCAGTGTGATGAAGCCCTTGGAGCCTATTTCAGATCCTCGAGAACTATAGGATCATACGGGAAATCAACTATAATCAAACACAGTTCAGACTCAATATTCTCATTATGTAAAATCCTCCATGACATGTAACACAGTGCTCATTTCATTAGAATCCACCACAATCCAAACATCATGCTTAGGTTCATGATACACTGAGCTCATAATCAGTACTATTTAAAGCATGAATAATGGCTGGCAACCAACCCCCTTGTTGGCTCAAATACATTTTGATTCTAATATCCATATTTTGTCTCCACTTCCCTTGCTGTACCCCACATCTGGTGGTTCTAAATCTATCCCCAGAATTAAAGATCCTATGGCTTATGTGCCTGGCTTTCTAGAGGTAGGACTTTCATGCTACGGCTGACTTTAATGTTGTGGTGATCAAAGGTGGTGTCTGTGTCATGGGTCCCTAGAGAAAGTGGGGTGACTTTTAGATGAACAGCAGTGTATCTGGGACAAAGATGACTATCCATTGCTTTCTTTCCCTCGTGGATGTGGACATCCTGCTTCAGCGATTTCCATCACTCTAAGACTTACCAGCTGACCTGTGCAGGGAAACACTGGCTATGGGTTGGACTTTGGGTCCCTCTGTGATCTGCTCGTCTGAGAGCAGAGTTTATGAAAGACTCTGCAGTCTTCTGTCTTGTTCTGTATTTTTTCTCCAGCTGGTCTCTAAAAGCATGCAGCAGTTTTGAGTCAATATTTTTTGAGAGTGGAAAGAGAAAGTGAGATTAAGACATCTTTTAGAGTACAATATATGATTTATCTTCTATTTGAAGCTCACAAAACAAACAGCTACCAATGGCTTCATTTTTACTCAATTACTGTTTCTCAAAATATTTATGAGCAAAAACTTCTCATCAAGTGCTATCTCAGCCATGATCTTTTAGAAGAGAAAGTTCAAACTGTAAAATACTTAAGGAAGTACCTTTCAAATTCTTCACCACACATGGCGGGTGATACACACTTATGATCATAACATTTAAGAGGCTGAGGTAGGGAAATTGTCATGAGTTTAAGGCCAGTCTGAGCTATATAGAGATCCTAGAACACCCTAGGTCCCCATGTGAAACCCAGTCTCAAAAACCAGAAAAAGGTTTGGTTAGAGACCTTTGGCTTCTTTTTAGAAGGAGCACTATCTATCCACTTCTTAAATTTATTTATTTGTAGACTTATGAAAGTAAATCCCCAAAGGGCTTTTTCATAGTTCCTTAGATTTGACCAATCCTCTCCCCTCCCTCTCTTATCCCTTAGGCCAGTGGTTCTGAACCTGTGGGTTGTGACTCCTTTGGGGGTTGAAGGACCCTTTCACTGTGGTTGCCAAAGACTACTGGAAAGCACAGATATTTACATTAGGATTCATAACAGTAGCAAAATTACAGTAATGAAGTAGCAATGAAAATAATTTAATGGTTGGGGGTCACCACAACATGAAGAAGTGTATGATAGGGTCACAGCATTAGGAAGGTTGAGAATCTCTGCTCTAACCCCTGCCCCCATTTAATCCTGTCTACCCTCAGAGTTCCTCCCTTTCATTATCCCTTGTGTCCTACTGTCTCTCCTCATCCCTTTCCTACAGTACCTTTATGTAAACAAAGCCCTAGGGATCATCAATCCCATCATACCCCAGGCCTACCTCTGTAGAGCCAGCACCAGTGTAAGTTACATGACCCTGTCTAGATTCTTGCCCTTTGTGGACACTCCAGTTTAGCCATGTTAGTCGAAGAATCTGAAGGTAGGCTCTGCATATGAGAGAGAACATTGGCATTTGTTTGCTTAGGTCTTGGATGCCCCACTCAGTATAATTTTTCCGGTTCATATATTTTCCTGAAAATTCCATTTATCACAGAGGGTTCTTTTTGCAGTGGGCAGCATTGATACAGAGACCCCCAGCTAATCAAGTGATGTGAATAAGCGAATGTGGAGTGTTCAGCCCTAAAGGTGTCATCTCCATCGTCCTTCCCAAAGCTCTGGGAACCTCAAAGAAGAGGGAGCGGAAAGAACTTAGAAGCTGGAGTAGGGAGAAGTTCATTGCCTTCTGGACACCATGCCCATGAACTCACAGAGGCTGTGGTCACCTGCTTAAGCGGTGTACATGATTGTGCCTGTCACTATTTTATTACACATGTAGAGGGCTTCATGAGGCGCCACCTGCTATCATTTCCACCACCTAAAGTTGCCAGCAGCGTTCTGGAAGAATGCTTAGCCACTCCAGGTGCTGGCAATTCCAGTTCCATGGCCGAGCATGCACCATCAAACGTTTAGGCAACTTACATAGCCACCCAGGGTCCTCAAGCCCTACGTGATCCACGTGCAGCATGGTCACCTGATCTATGCGTGACGCAGCTATGTAAGCCTCTGTGCACATACGCTGGACGGTCTTTAAAAGCCGGACACTCACCCTCTTCCTCCACCCTGTTTGAGACAGGCCTGCGCACCCTCCCCTCTTATCCTCCTCTCTTGATAGAGTCTTCAAGTGGGTTCTGTTGTGTGTCTTGTGATCCATCCTCGTGCCCAGTAATTTTACCAACTCTCACTGAGATTCTGTGGACAGTTACTGGGGGCCGGGAGTGGGATAGTGGGCATTTCCTTCAATGGCTAGTTACCCCAGGTTCCAAAAACTAAGGTTTATGTAAGAAACCCCAATTACACTCAGCGGGTCATAAACCAAAACAAAGGACATTGAAGTTGTCGAAGGGGGTCAGAGGGCACTAAAGCGGAAGAGAGGAAGGGAAGAAAAGGAAGGCTTACCCGGTGTCACGCCAAACGGCATGCTCCGCACTCAGATCAGTGCTTCTCTGAGAATCCTCTGGCTCTTTTGGCAGTTACTGAATACAGAGATTCACGGCTGATCAAAATGATGAGAACGAGTGACTGTGGCGTGCCCCAAATTCCGTGCTACATCTATGAAATTGTTAAAGAATGATAAGTAATAAAAGCAAAAATGCGTTTGCCTTTTAGCAACTTCCTGTATATTTTCACCAAGCAAGGCAAAACCAGGATCATCAAAATATTGCTGATTAAATGATACCTCGTACAGATGACAAAAATATCATTTTTCTATAATGGAAAAGCCATATGGTTTTGGAATCACCATTCATTATTAACAGTATGTTTTAGCTCTTCATCATCCTGTGAAGAAAATATAAGTTGTTCAGTAAGGTGATTAGTACAATGATTTTACCTGTTATTAAATGCTTTATCTATCTTATTTCCTCTCCGTTGTAAATGTGTCTTTAATGGAAGCCATGACTCTTGGAGAAAGGAAAGGGATTAACTGCCAAATTTGCATCCTGTATTTTGACTTCCAGTGATATTAGTATAAACTTCGAGTTGCATAACAGAAAGCTTCCAGATGCTACTGCTTAAGTGATGCAGACACTGAGGGCTTTTCCATGCTCAGGGCATATGCAACAGTGCCACTTCTTAGCTATCTCGTCATTAATTCAGTAGTAACAGTGTTGTCTTAACACACAAGTTCCAAATTTGAACATCACAAACTTCATGGAGAAAAGCCCACGAAGCCTCAACCCTAACACAAAGAACTACAAGCAAGTGAGGAAAACTGTGAGCAGGAGAGGCGGGCTCCAGGTTAGAGCGCACCAACTGGTTGTCTCCCGTGCTCAATGGTCAGTCCTGGAAACAAACACGGAAGCAACACTACACAGACACATGTATATTTAGAATATACATGGCTATACACGTATGCACATGATAACAATTAGTGAAAAAGAGGCCATACATTTGAAGGGGGGGGAGCTATGTGAGAGGGTTTGGAGGAAGAAGAGAATAAATGCTGTAATTATTTTATAATCTCAAAAATGAAACAAGAAGAAAGGAGCACGCTCCCACATTTCAACGTGGCTGAGCTAGGCCACCAGGAGAGCTGTTGAATGTGAGTTCTAACCCGGCAGCTGCGCATCCAGCTGAAGAGACTAAGAAGGAAAACAAAGAAAGGGGATCTAAGGGACAACTGTTTCCCTCCAACCAGCTGGGTCTGCCCTGCAGCTTATATTTTGTTTTCAGTTTAGAGACGGATGCATGAGTATCTGTAATCAAATACAGATTGTTCTCTGCTTATAGCAACTGACTTAAAGATTTTTTTTTTTACTTGACAAATGGCATAAAAGTTGTACACAGTCAATAAAAGCTTGGATTTTGACTATTTTCTCAGGCTGGTAATATGCTTTTTCTTATAGTGCTAGGCAGGGGAAGCCAGCTGCAACTCTTAGGAGTCTTGTGATCACAAAGGTTGACAAAGGATGCTCCGGGTGGGGTGGTATTTCTAAGCCACTACGTGTGATGTTCTGAAGGTTAAATTATGAAATGTGTTTTGACTTAGAAGAGTGTACTTTTATCTGGCTTGTGGGGATACAAGCCTACCACAAGTTGAGACACATCCCAACAACAAATTATTACAACCTTTCCATGTGTTGGGTTTAAGAAAAGTGGGCATTGTGTATAAACTGTTTCTAATGTTTAGACATTTTTAAAAAGCCTTGTTATGACAATTTATATACAAAATAGAGGGTAGAATTTAGACTTTGATTTTTGCCATATGTTCAAAAATGTCCCAATTTTACATTTAATTTTTTTTATAATTACACAGAGTTAAGAATATATTTGGCCCCTAGGATTCTTGTGGAACATGTTTTAAATTATAAAAATGTACTAACCACCACTATCCAGGAAGTGTTTACATTCTTGTGTTTGATTTAGGCTTTTTACATACATTATTTTCCCGTGTCATAACAAGCAGGCATAGTTCATCCAGTTTAATGCATCAGAACCCTAAGCTGCACAAGTTTGGGTAACTTGGCCAAGTGCCCAAGGGGAAAAGTTGGGACCAGACACCAGATCAGACTGAGTGTTTCTATTCATCATTTCGCTTAATCCTCTTCGCATCTCTTTAATGTACACAGCTGGGCTTTTTCTCATTTAATGGAGCATAGAAGTAAGGATCAAAAAGTTTAAGTAGTTTACCCCCCCCAAAAAAAAACCCACAGTTATTAAGGAAGGAAAGGAGAGTTCCTGATGGTAAAACTCTAAACACTTTGAATAGTACTAGTCTTGAATTAGCTTAGCATTACATTACAACCCCATCCCATCCTCTCTAGGTTCAGATATGCCACTCCCTGCAACACAGATACCTGTCCCTGCAATTTTGCCCCTTCATGAGAAGCTCAAACCAACAGGACCACCAGACTTTAGGCTGGTTCCAAAACTTCCTTTCTTATAGTTAGTCTCTGCCAGATCCTTTCCTACAACTCCCCAGAGTAGAACGATGCAGCCATGGGAGTAAGACACTTAGTAAGCCATCTTCTAGGGCCATCCTGTCTAAGACACATCTAGCACAGTATTCTCATAGGTAATGTTATTATTGCAATTTCACTGAAGGCAAAAAAAATAGAGCGAGGGAAAAACAACTGGTCAGAAACAGAATAAAAACTGAACAACTTTGTGGCTTGTAGCCATTACTCCACCATGTCTCTCTGTGAATTAAACAATCATATTTATGAAAGAGGGGGAAAAGCTTCAGTAAGTTTCAGGAACTTCTCTTCAAGGAATCCTTTCTAATAAGGAATTAACCAGCTGTGACTTTTTCTCTTCTAGATCTTCTATTAGAGAGTCAAATTAATTTACTTGGAAATTTCTTCTTCACGGTGTCAAAAATCCTGACTTCAATATTAATGATTCTGTGCACATCTAACTCTCCCTCTCTTGCTTTAATGCTGCAACATAGTTAAACTTCCTTTTCCTTTGCTGTCATCAGATTGTGACTGCCAAGAGAAGCGTCTCCATCTGTTATAAGAAACGGATCTGGCCTAACATCGCTGAGGCTGTGAATTCTGACGGTCCTAGAAAGTAAATATTAACAATTACACAATAAGTTCTCCATGAGTGATGTAATGGAATCATTTCACTTCCTTGATGGATAAGTAGAGAAAGTTTTTACGAATGCAGAAAACCACAGCCCAGTGTTTTCCTGAGCTATCTCTCATTTTGTCAAGGATGTGGCTATAACAGGCGCTTCCAAAGCAGGCTTTTGTTTGTTTTGTTGCTTTGCCTTGGACTGATAGCCGAGCCGTCTTCCCTCCATCATGCAGTCCTTTGAGATCTCAATCCAAGGTGACTGGGAAGACTTATATGTGGTCCTATGTGGGGAACTGAAGTGGTCTTTAGGGGACTGGTCTAATCAGAGGAGGTACAGAGTAGCCTCTCTTTCTCTGCTAGTTTGCTAAATTCAGTCATTGTCATTCTCTGATATCTCACAACCACTTAGTTCTAAATGAGCAATATTGTTTGGAATTTTGCCTGTTTCTCTCAAAATCATTTCCCCTTATAGGTAGGATAGTAGAAAAGCTGGATCTACACAACCAACATTCCACCTTCACCTATGAATGGAGTTTTGTTTTGTGTGATATGGAGTTAGAAAACAGAACCCAAGAGGATATGAGTACATATTCCCTGTGACCTCAAGGCAAGGGAGAGGAAGAGAAGGACATGGACTTGCAACCTGGCCTTTCAAGATTTCTCCTGATCTAGAGGGAGCCTGGGGTGCTCCAGTTCCTCTGGAAGGTTTGGTTCCGAGCCATAAGAAATATATGGCGTTTAGGGAATATTGCTGTAACTCTCCTCTTAAAACTACGTTGTCTGGAAGTGAGGTGACTCTAATAACAGTTTTTAATGGGGAGAGAAATATGAAAGGGCTACAGGAGAAGTGAGGCGAGGGACAACAGGTGTCTGGGTCAGCGCTGATGGTACGGCCACAGGCGTGGCAGAGCCAGGCTGCTCTGTGGCAGAGCCAGGCTGCTCTAAAGCATCTCACAGTCTGACTACCAGACCTCAGAAGCATTAGCTTCCAAAGAAGTGAGAATTTCCCCAGGAAACTAATCTCAGGAAAAGAACAGTATCAGCCAAGGGACAATTTGTCTCCCTGAGAGATTTCACACAGTTCTAACAACTTATCAGACCTCCTTGTAGGAGAGACTGAAGCCCAGACAACAGTGAGTGAACGTTGGGTTGGGAGTACCTGGATGGGGTGGGGAAGGGGAGACTGCTTGGGAGTGCACCTCATGGCCCTCTATTTAAACCGCAGGACTCCCAAGTGAGACAAAACAGATTTAGGGGGTTCAGAGATCAATTTATCCATCTTCTCAATGCAACCACACTGAATAAATCTTTTTACACTTTCTGATAATGATTTGGCTTCTTAAATTGACTTGTTGAAGATGGGTGCCCAGGCCTACACAGAATCACAGGTTGTTACCTCCAAGTTTGGTAAGAGCACAACACAACAAAAGTGAGAAAGGTGGTGACCCTTCAGAGCCCCCCCGAGAAGAGCCCAGTAAGGACCTGTTTGGATTCTAAGACCTCTGTTCCAGTACTGGAAGGGACTGCTCATTTAGAAACCACTATAGCATGGTATTTAAAGGGGAAGTTCAGAGGAAGAAAGAGGAGGCCAGAGGTGTTCCTTACAGCTGAGTGAAGAAAAGGAGAAACAAAGAGATTAAAGAGAGCCTCCTGATAGGGCATACAGCTAGCACAGGGCCAGAGGTTTGCAGGCCTAATAAGGATTTAGGATTGTGTTTTATGTGAATGGGAAAGCTCTGGCAAATTTCAAGGGGCAGGAGTGACATTTACAATGAACCATTAATATTTCAAAGAAATTAGTCACACTGACTTGGAGGAAGGAGGTAAATTAGACAGCCCGTGGCAGCTGCTGCAGAGCCATCAGAGGCAAGAAAGATCTGAATTCTGGAATTATTCTTAGGGATAATGCTGGTTCAGTGAATTAGTGGTTGTAGATTCTCCTCCAATAACCATGAGTTCACTAGCATGGAGGAGTTAGCTAGGTTTTCAAGTCAGGGCATGATATCCCTCCTGTTGAGGGGATCTTAAGCATGATTAGAGACTAGTTAGTGACTGGCAATGTGTGTGTGCCATTACTGCAGCCTTAGGATTATCATGCCACAGGCATCATAGCTGGGTAGGACTGTTGGTTGCTTATCTCCTTTGGAAGCTTGCATGGAACCTTCTGATACCAAGAAAACTAGTCTTCAGGGAGGGTCCATTCAGGTCAGTTCCAGCTTAGGGGCCTCTGGGTCCTGTTTCTGTGGTGTATCGTGTCTTCAACAATAGGGATTTAGCTTCTATTTCTTGGGGGCAGCCAAGAGCAACAGTAAGAGTCCTTATGTTTAGGAAGTTTCTTGGACAGCCCTGACCAACAACTCAAAAGTGCTTCTCATGTCTACTATAGGGGTTTTGTCTGTTGGAGAGAGGATCATCAGCCCAGATAGGAAAAGTTCATTAAAATTATACGAGGAGGGGAGGCAAGGGGAGGGGAGAAGAGACAGTTTAGAGAGCATCATCAGTTTCTATATTTAAGATGTACATCAAAATGCAAAATCCTATTCCAAGGAAAACTAAAGTTCCAGAATAAAGAGATGATGGGAGTTACCCTTAGGTGGTTTCTAACCACTAGCCTACCAATTTCCTATTTATATGTCAGAAAGCTTGAACCTCAGTCTTGTTGTCAGAATTACAGTAAAATATCAGCAAATATCCAGTAGACTCTCTTAAGAAAAGCTTATTTTGAAGTAGGACACAAAGAGATATATTTGGATAAAGCAAGATCCACCAGTAAGAACATTTATTTGACACGTAACAATGGCAGTTCTTGGTTCCAAGAGTTTTGTAGGTTTTATCTCATGGTCTCTTCCCAATAAACCCATGAGACAGATAATGTCTATGTCAGAAAAAATTTCAAGTTACAAATAAAAATCTGAAAAGGATGAAGAACATCATACTGTATGAGTGATGAGTGGCCAGCAACAGACATCCTTGGCAGCTCCCAAGGAAAGCCTATAAGGTAAGGTACCTTTGCTCTCTCTGCCTTTCTGTCTGTTTGTCTCTTTCTTTCTCTGTGTGTGTCTCTCTCTGTGTCTCGCTGTCTCTATGTATGTGAGAGGATCACATCTGCATATGTGTGTTACAGGAGGAGCACGGGCCTGCTTTTCGTCCCGGCCCATTTCTATTAATCTGTGTAACACCACGAGGTCATGGCTTACTGGGAAAGATTCTAACCAGCATCAGTCTCAGGCAGGAGCTTCATGGCATCAGCCACACTGCCCTTCTTCCCAGCATCCAGTTCCACCTATCTAAGTTCTGCCCTATCAAAAGTCCAAGGCAGTTTCTTTATTCAACCAATTAAAGCAACACATAGACAGAAGAACCTCCTACACTATATATGTGGGTACACATGTACAGGGCAGAGGTCATCCTTAAGTATTGCTTTCTAGGCACAATCCACCTTATTTTTAAGAAAGGTTCTCTCATTGGCCTAGAGCTCACCAATTTAGGCTAGGCTGACTGGCCAGTGAGCCCCAGAGATTTACCTGTCTCTGTTTCCCCAGCTCTGGGGTTATACACATGTGTACTACCATATTGGCTTTTATATGAGCTCTAAGGATCAAACGCCGGGCTGTACATTTACTAGAAAAGCACACTACTCATAGAGCCATATCCGAGCCTAACTTGGCCATCTTCTTAAACACTAAATGTTTTTTTACATTTTGGTTTAACCAGGAAGAAAAAAAATTCCTTCCATCATTCCAGCTTCTATCAGAACGCCTCAGAACAGTATATGGATTTCCTCTTTGATTCCTCAGAGGCATTTGCTCTGAAGTTAGTATACAAATTAAAATACTCTTTCTAGCTTATAACATAAATTTTATAGAAACCATGGTTATTCTTATCACAAATATTGGATCTTCACGAAAACTGCAGAGCTTTTAGACAAAGAAGCTGGACCTTCAACTTTCCTGTGCCAGGCTGCCGAAGACTGCAGCTCAACTTGCACATTCCACAAAGTGCAGAACTTTGACTCTTGGTTTAAAATTTGCCATAACCATGAGGTTGACGTGAGGTGTTCTCTTTGAACAGTGGCTCATGGCCTATGACAGCTGGGATGTTTTCTATTAGCCTGGCTTGAAAAAAGTCTTCATGCTTATGAATTTATTTAAAAAATTACACCGTTTGTTTTAAGTTGCCTGTGGGCACAGACGCACATAAATCTTCATTAGGTGATATAGTAATTGCCATAGTTCATAAATAAAGAGTGGGTGGCAACGATGATGACTAAACACACCATCATCCATCAACTAAGAAGTCAATACCTCAAGGTCAGGAAAAGAGAAACACCAAAATGATAATGTGTAACTTTAACTTTTCCAGAGAAAAATTTGGAGGACTATCTCCATCATATTATGCTAGAACAGAGAGATGTGTTTGTCTCTTTTCCCAATGTCAGGATTTAATGACTAGCAAAACATTCACTTATGTTCATTTCCTTACTTGCAATGCACCAAGATAACCCTGATTCCACTTGATACTGTAGCTGTTGGCTGCCAGGGAGCCTCTTACCATCCTATCACAGCTGCCTATACCCTCTCTCAGACCAAACACTACAGTCCACACTAGGGTGGTACAGAACGCCAACACAAGGGTTCCCAGAGCCTAGGGGAAGGCAGGAGCTTTTTCTGGTATAGTTTTAACATAGTATGTGTCTGTGTATTAACACAGTTGCGTAAGAACATAGGCAGCCTCGTGCCATCCGGATACACGAGTTTCTTACCAGTGGTTGCTTCATTGCTGGTATGGAACAGGTGGCGATTGCTTTCTTGCACAAACCAGATCTCATCACCCCACCCCCCACCCCACTGCACTAAATGGACCACACTGTTGCTTTGTAAAGTCCAATGACTCAGGGCAAGAGGCAGGCTGGAAGCCGTTATTTTGTTACCACAGTGTGTGGTCACAAGGAACAAGGCTTGGTCTCTATAAGGAGGTATGAAAAGGTAGGGGAAAATCATATATTATATAGTCAAAAGTGGGAGCCATTTCCATCCAGCCTGATATCTAGAGAGGAGCGTGGGCTCCTCAGGCAGTCGAGGCAGAGTGTCTCAATTGCTAACACCTGTAGATCACATGTGATTTAACAGCCTGATGGTTGGTGGAAGAGTCTGAGTTACACGGACGCACTAGGGACAGGTAAAACTGAACATCTCCCTAACCGGCATTAGGGCTGGAATGAGCCGAGATGCTGGCAGAGGAGAAGGAGGAGGAGAGGCCCGAGGCTCAAAAGAGTGGTCAATAAAATGATCATGGTGGAGGCTGCTATGTTCATTTAAATACACTACAGAAATCATGATTCTGATTCCCTGAAAGGGTCTATTCATGTTCCAAATGATGGCACCAGTATAAGAGCAGCTTTTCAAAATAATTTGTGGTTAGCTGAAGGCAACTATTTTTCAAATTCATTTGACTGCATTGATGACCATGCCGACATTCACAGCAGGCAAAAGACCTTCGAAGTTCGAGAGATAGCGTCTGTTTGTGCTCCAAGTAAGCCCACTAATTACCTAATTTATTCGCCTCTTAGACTAGTCCTGAAACGCAGCAGAGTTGGTGTTAATTATGCATATTTGTTCTATTGAACATGAATCTTATCAGCTCTACTTTTCACATCAGAAACAAATTCAGTCATTGCCCCACCCGAGGTTAATAACGCACGGCTAACGGCTCTCAGAATCAAAAGACACAAAGAACAATAAGGACTCAACCCTTAAAAGTGAAAAACAATGCCTGCTTTTTCAATAATTTGTAATTCGTTACCCCATACTAAAATCTGTACCCCTAAATTGTAGTGGTTTATTTTTACTTTATTAGTATTTGTATATCTTGAATCATCCCCCTGCCTCAGCTTTCCAAGTACTTGGATTATAGTCACAAGCCATCATCCCAGTTGGCTTTGCTTTACTTTACTGAGTGAGGGCATGTGTGTATGTGTGTGTGTGTGTGTGTGTGTGTGTGTGCGTGTGTGTGTGTGTGCGTGTGTGTGTGTATGTGTATGTGTGTAAGCATGGATATGCTTGTTACATGGGGATATTTTCTTAAAGCAATTTGAAAATATATTTCCTTGCACATCTCTTTATTTCTCCTTCTGGCCTCTGAGGACTCACAGTTATTGTCAATTTTAGATTCTGGGGATCACTAGGGCTTTTCCCCTCCTTTTCATCCCCATTGCTGATGCTTTTTCCCCCAATAGGTCTTATTTAATTGATGTAAATAATTCACAATTCATAATCAATAAAGTACAGGCGCGAAGTGGACATTTATTTAGTTTGGACAGATGCAAATCCCTGTGTAATTTCCAGTCCATTGACACGTGAGTTTCCTCCACACCGTTCGCAGCTGAACGCTCTTTGGGATCACCACAGTTCACCATGGTTAGCCTTGCCTGTACTAGAACTTCAAACAAAGGAAGCTGCATATCACTAATTCTCCTTGTACGATTTTTTTCATTTCGGAAAACATTATTTGAGGCTCATGCCCGGCTGGTATTAGGAATTTCTTCCTTCCAATGGCTGAACAGGGATTGATCCATTCTGTGAAAGAAATACAGTTTGTTTATACATTCCCTTGTTGGTTGACATTTTGATTGGTTTCAGTTTGGACCCACAGTAAATAAAGCTGCTATTAGCATTTTTATACCAGAACGTTGGTGCCGTGTGTTTCATTTCTTTATTTATTGCATAAACATCTTACAGTGAGATCGAATGGGTTTGATTTCATTTTAAATCTTCTTCCTGTGGAACCTAGACGAGAGAAACAATCTCCAAACAATATGCTTGTTGCACTTTCTCCTCTCACCCTGCAGCTCATAGAGTAATTAATGCTCACCTCGATTGTCCCGCATACTACTTTCCAGAACCCGTGACTGTTGCCTGGCCAGGCAAAGGCGACTTTGAGGATGTTAGTTAAACTAAGGGTTTGGACTGGGGATTTTGTCTTCCTTATTCAGTTAGGTCAAAGGATCAAAAAGCCAAGGTCCGAGGGTTAGAAGTGGAGGGAGGACAAGGCTCTGAATGCCCTGATGCCTTTGGATATAGAATAAGGGCCATGAACCAGAACTGTGGGGTAGAGAGGGGATAGAATACGTGCAGGGCTCTGACAGCCAGACAAGGCCTGGAACCATCCTCCCTCGATGTTCCAGAAAGTGGGTGGTTTCCACAGCTCTGAGTTTGGAACTTCTGTTCTTCAGGACTATGAAGTGAAAGATTTGAGGGTTTTTAACCAGTAACTGTTGTGATAATTTATAATGGCAATAACAGGAAACTCATTCACACTCACTAAGCCCTTTCAATTCATTCCTTTTGCCCTTAGAAAGGTCATTTTAACTTCAAAATCAGCTCACTCAATCCCTGTTCAAATGTTTCATCTAGGACTGAAAATTCTCACATTACCTGAATCCCCTTGCCTCAGCCTCCCCCTGCCTATTCCCACTTCCCATCACTCAGCCCCCCTTCTTCCCTCTGCTCCACTCCTCAGAATCCCACATCCTTGCCCAATTTAGGAGGTCTGCACCAAACCTTCTTTTCCTTCCTGTCCACCAGGAAAGGTTATCTTCAAAGTTTTAAATCCATCAATCTCTACTTTAGAAATCCTTCCTAAATTTTCCATTTAGAGTCCAGAATCTTTTTCTGAAGACCCTGCAAGACCTCCATGGTGACATTTTGCTGTAGTATATTACAAATGTTCTCTTGCAATGTGCTCCAAAGGATTGTTTTTGTTATCTAATGAGTGAAAGAATCAGATGCCTTAGAGCTGTATTTAGAGAGTGGGTAGCACTTGGAAGGTTACTGAGTTAAAATTTTCAGTGGGAATATAATCTCAAGTAATTGTTTTTAGCCTTCTGCTCTCTTGGAAACGTTTCTACGGAAGTCAGTACCAACCTTGGATTGTTCTACGTTTTGCCTTGGAAAATCCCAAGGCAGCTGGTTGTTTTTCAGCCAAAGTGAATTTTCTCCTTCCATATTGTCTCTAAGTATTGGTGAAATGGCCACTTCCTGCTTATTTTAGAACAAGAATTATGGAAAAATATTGAGAGAAGGTAAAGTGTGTCAAAGAGAAGGAGGAGAAGAGGAGAAGGGGAGATGAGGAAGAAGAGGAAGAGGAAGAAGAAAAGAGTGAGAGGGCAGATCCCCATGCTTCTATTGACAGCTCTTCATGCCGCTTGCTCCCTGACCCCACAGGCCTGGCCACCCTGGTCATTCTCCACTGTGTTCTCAGCAATTTCTCCCAAAGCTCTTCCCTCCTAACTCCTGTGTGCCCTGCTTTTGCAGTACAGTGGTTTGTTCTCTAAGTCAGCCTTGCCTTTCTCCATCTCTATCTGCTCTTCCTCAGAAACCATCAAGTGATTGGAGATCTGGACAGGATGAGGGGCAATGAAGCCTGCCATTCCTTTGTCAAACTCACAAACTACTGATCTCATTTAAGGATAAAGATTCAGAGAGCCGATAGCCCTTCAGACCCTTATGGGGATGCTCTTATATCTCTTGACACCAAATATTTGAAATGTGCACAAAGAAAATTTTATTTTATCTTTAATAATACCATACTGAAGTGCAGCATGAAGTAGATGTCTGTACACTGTGGTACCTTTTCAGTTGTTATAGTTTTCTTTTATGTAGCCTTTCTTCCTGCCTGCCTGCCTGGCTCTGTCCCTCCCTCCAAACCTCACTCTTTCTGTAATTCATAATCACAGAAGTTGCCCAGGTTATGCTAATGCTCTTGGGTTCCAGTGAGCCTGCTGCCCCAGTTTCCCCAGTAGCAGGCATTACAGGTTGATGTGACCTCCTTTTGACCCACACAAAGCAATACAGTCCTTCTAAGGCAATATGTTCTTTCTTCTTTCTAACGGTTTTGATCTGTTATTAACCAATGTCCTCAGAAGACCTTTAACAAATGATGTGTCAAAGTTAATAACCAAGCAAGAGGCACATGGCTTATCAATTTTAATCAGCATCCAAATGAAGATCTGTGTGCAACTGAGGCTCTGCCAAGTCACCTGTTAAGGCCATTCCTGGTATGGCAAGCGGGTTTGGATGTCTTAATAACATGCTATTGGCAGCATTACTTCCTCCCCAGTCTCCCCAGTAGCCCTTTAGTATCACCCTGCAGCACAGAGCGGCGTGCATGCTTACTCCCTCGTTGGTCACACTGCAGCACAGAGTACCGCACATGCTTGCTCACTGGCTCATGAATGGCTCCAACCTAGGCATTCTAATGAAGAAGAGGATGCCTGGAATTTATTAAACAAATACAGAAGCCATCCAGGCCCAGTATTGACTGAGCTGCCTCCTGGTCCTGAACTTGCTCAAGGCAACTCAGAACACACATAAGACGTGGATTCCTGTTCCCCAGATTACCCTCTGATCAGGAAGCATGGCATGTGCCTCTTTCCCTTCTCCACATGGCCAGGGTTAATAAAATCAAACTTGCTTCTTCCTTACCATGTTGAAATAGCTCTGAAAATAGAATTTTCTGGGTTCATACTCCCACTCAAATGTCCCCAGTCACCACAGCAGGGTGGTACAGTGGGAGCTGGGTCATAAATGTCCCCGGTCCCCGGAGAATCAGAGCCCAGGCTGGTTGCCTCCCCATGACTTACATCATCTGCACCTCAGACCTGAAATCTTCACTGTTGTAACCCAGTGCCTAAGGGGTCTTCTTTCTAATCTGGACATCAGGTCAGGTTTGGATCTGGGTCCTGCTGTCACCCTTCTGAGCTTGCCTGGAGACCTGGGAAATGCCTGCTTGAAGAATGCTTTCCCAGAGGAAACACCCAAGCCCTCCTCAGGCCCCTCCCACCCTCCCACTAGCTCTTCACCAGGCCTAAGCAGAGCTACAGCTGAGAGGAAGGAGGAGCCTCAGACAAACCTGAACATATTCTTTGGCTCCTCAATCCCCTGGCTTGCTGGCATCGTCCTTCCCTGCAAGCTAGCCTGTGCAAGCCCCCTACCATTAAAAAAGGAGGATCTCTGTGAGCTTGAGACTAGCAAGATCTACACAGTGAGCTCCAAGATAGCCAGTGCTTTGTGGAAAGACCCTGTCTCTAAAGCCATAATAATAATATTCCTTTTTTTACAGCTTCTTCCAGAAAGTGGCCTTAAAACATAAGTCAGGCTGCTCTCCTGCTTAACCCAATCATTTCCAGACTCTCCTGGAGCCTAAAAAGGCAGAACGCTTTCTCTTCTCTTCCACTGTAACTACTCCTTCTCTAGTAGCTTCCTGCATCAATGCATGCATGTCAACATACAGAGACATATATGCATGCCTATAAACATACCTGGAGACATACATACATGCATACAGATAAATGCAAGCAGAGACATACAGCCATTGGTTGATTAGCATGGACGCAGGCTGTACAAACACACACCACTGGTTTCTTTCATCTGTCAGGGTTTAGTTTCTTAGCAACACTATTCCCAGAGAAAACCGACAGAGAGATGTCTGTCTCCTGATATCCGGATCCTGTGATCGTTTCTTTACACAACAAAGAATTGTCACTGAGGATATGCTTAGGTTGCTCAACAGCTAACATTAAAAAAGGTGCTGCTGAGATGATCTCAAGGTTCCCCAGAGTGGAAGAGGAAGACATGACTGGGGAAAAGAGGACCAGAAGAACACTTACAGAACTCTTATAACGAGGAAGGTGAAGGGTCAGGAGCCAACAATGGGAAGCTGGGAAGAACAAGCAGGCACATACTCCTCTACTCATCAGAAGGAAGTTAGCCATCAGGGGCACCTTTAGCACTGAGCCCCTATTGCCAACTAGGAAAGACACAGCTGTGTGATAGCGAGTTTGTGTTGTCTTTGGGCAGCAGGGAAGTCCATGGAAGGTTCCCACAGCAGTGAGAAGAAACGGACACACCATAGTTCTCACTGATACACACACCTTTCCTCTGGAGTTCCTGCTCAACCATCACTGGCACATTCAACATAAGCAGTGTTCACGCCCCAAGCCTGTTCTCACTTTTGCAGATGTCCTGATGAACACAGAACCCAGAAATCCCAGATACTAGAGCAAAACCTCCTCCTTGTTTCTCATTCAGAATGTAGCGGCTTTATGGAGCATGATGCAAACATTTAGGCTTTGATTTGGGAATTTGTCTTTGCTTTCATTACTTTGACTTCATGAGAAATACTGTGTCTACGTAGTTCGTCACAATGCCAATTCAGTATACTGTCTTTCATGACGTTACACTTTGAATATGAAATGCTTCCCATTGGCTTGCATATTGAATGGCTGGTCTCCAGAGAGGGGGTCTTTTGGGTGAGTGGAAGATGTTTTAGGACGTGTAGCATACATAGAGAAAGTGAGTTAATAGGGGCATGTTTTGAAGGTTATGCTTGTCCCTGATCCCTTTGCTTCCTGTTTGCTGTGAAGAGTCTCCTTGGACACACCCTCCTGCCATCATGACCTACACAGGAACAGGGAGCCCAAAAACCATGGTTGAACTACCTGAAACTGTGGACCAAGGTAAGTCTCCCATCATTCATCTGTTTCTCTCAGGAGCTCTGTACAGTTTCAGAAGTGAGGACGCAGACCCTGAAGGTTATAATATGGGAAGGACTCAAACAGTAAGAACGGAAGTAAACAGTTGCCAGAACCTCCTTTTCTTGAGATCTCTTTTCTTATTTGTTTAGGGGTGATTTATTTATTGAATTCCCATGGAGCCACATGAGTAAAAAACGAGAGCCCCAAACAATCTCAGCAGTGAACCTATGGACGACCTGGCAGCTCCACCTGGTAGTGACATCCGTGACTTCTTCTCCAGTGCTATGTGACAGCTCCTTCCATGGTGGCTCTCAGAGGAAAGAAATGATGTGTAATCATTCCTTGTCGCAGGAACTCACTTTTGTTTCTATGCTTAGAGCTCTCAATGTCTGATGTTTGCATGAAAGAAAGCAACACTGGCTATGCAAATAATTCAAGTTACAATGTTTACTCAGCTTCAAAAGAAAACGTTTCTTTTTTTTCTGCTTTTTAGGTGAGGGACATCTTGACTTGCTACAGCAAGCAGTGTTACCCAAGAAAGCAATTTAGTTCTGGCTAATGTTGTCAGAGTTTTTATTTAGGAGTTTGTGCTGGTGAAAATATGGGGTAATTAACCTCCAGCCCTCCCTTTTCAGGGCAGAATTATGCTGACATCTATGAAGACATTGACAATTGATATCCTGGGAAATTTCCAGCCTGTGCTATAATCACCTAAACCCTATTGTCAGGGGCATTGTAGGTAGAAAAGGGCACTAAAGGACAGACATGTGGAGAAGGAAGCGGGAAGCCAAGATCAAGGACAAAAAGAAGGCACTAGTGAATAAAATACACATAAAACCAAGACTGCAATGTTTCTTAGTTAAAAACCCACCAAAGCGATCAAAAATGGAGCCTTTATAGCACACAGCCTATGGTGCATTCAAACAGACTGTGAATGAGCCACAGTAGGTTACATGTATGAGAAATGCACACAGGCTCTTCTAATCCCCCATGTTTGGTTATCATCTTCATCATCATTGTGGTTATCACCATCCTCCTCTACCTCTTCCTTCTTCTCCTCCTCCTCCTCCTCCGTCTTCTCTTCTTGTTTTGTTGTTGCTTTGTAGCCAGGTTGCCTTTGAACTTCCAATCCTCCCAAGTCAGGTTCTGTAGGCATGTGCGACCACTCTTGGCTTTCGCTTTTCTTTTTAAGGATGAAACAACAGCACAACTTTAAAGGAAACTGTTTACTAGGCAGGACGATTTCTCTACACTAAAGTCCCTGGTTTATTCCTACTCTTCTTGAAGTTGATAACCTCCAACTCCGTTCATTTTCAGTTCCAATTTCCAACTTGTAATAAATGCTGTGTTCTTTTTTTTAACAACACTTAAACCACCTGAAATATTAACATAGACATACCGACTTCCATAAAATTAATAAGGCTGGGATTGTCTGCAGATTCATTTATCCCAGCTCTTGAATTTTACATCACAATTTAATGATTACAGTAGGAAGCTTGGTTAAAGGCACACATTGCAAATTCTTAACCCAAACCACTCAAATGAAGATGCAGAGGAAAATTCATTTTCCAAGAATGAAGGCCATTTCCTGGTGTCATGAACAGAATGGACTGAATTAGTGCCATTCAAAGGCCATGGGTCTGAAGCTGCTTACTTCTCAGGAGGATGAACTATAGAAGGCCTTCAGTTCCCTTCTCTAACCTCAGTTTATCTCTTGATTTTCGTACACTTTGGCTAATTGTGGAGATAAATTTAGCTTTGGGCTTCTCCATTAAGAAAAATTTTGTCGTTGCTAAATATTGCAAAGAGAAGAGTGGGGATTGAGAGGAATGAGGGGAATGCCCAGTGTGGCAGGTCTTGTCAGTGCTTAAATCAAGGAGCAACTAAGCGGTACATGGACCAATGTGGAGGTTAGTGATCTTGCCGCAACAACCACAGATGCTCAGGTCCCTCCTGCCTGGAGAACGAACAGAGCCAAAGTTCTCTCAACCATGACTCTAAAAATGCTATTTTTCACTGAGTAAATATTTCTAAAATGTCTAAATATTGAATGTATATCTTTCTTATTTAGATAGTATGTGCATTGTAATATTAAAATATATTCTTTTTTCTTTTGCGTTCCCATAATCAAATTCTTAGCAGGAAGCATTATAATATCTGGAAAGTTGATAGCTGTATGAATAAAAGAGGTGCTGTAAAGAAATAATATATTTATAGCACACTAGAGCTCAGGTGAATGAAGCATGGCGTTAATAATACCAATGCCATTGGCTCCACCCAAACAGAACTGGGAAGTGCCACACAGTGGGGAAACATGCTAATCCAGGAACCTTTGTCCTGCCATGGGAATGCCAACTGTTTGCTACAAAGGAGCCAATATGAACATTTTAATGATCATATAATGGTAGCTAAGAAAAAAACAATTGCAAAGTTTTACTGAAAATAAACCATATTATATTTGGTAGTGTACAAAGAAAGGTGCTGCTTTATGTAGAACATATAAGCAGCATAAGTGAGCTCGTTACATGGGTCAGGAAGGGATGTAAACATAAAACGCTAAGATCTGTGGCTTTGGATGGCGTTATGTAACTCATTGGTGTGCTGTTTACACTGTCTTGGTCTTCATCTCCCTACCAGCAACCACATACACAGCCCAGTCTTGAATAGTAGCAACAATTACTGCCTGGTTAGGCAGAAGTCTTTGAGAGTAAGGATCTTACTTTATCTTTTACTTTCCTGAACCTGACACTGCAGTTTGAGTCAACTCGGTACATATTTACGATGTCATTAAAATCAACACAGGTTTCAAAGGCTAAGAATATGAAGACAGAGATGACAAAAGATAGAGCCACTTCTCAAGGAATTCAAGCTAGTAAAAGACTACTAGACTGTGGCAGTTATTTGCAGTAAATTCCAAATGCTGGGTGGTGCCGGGTGATTAATGGTAAGAGGACCATAAACAGCTAAGCTCCTCCTTCTTCAGTTGTCTGTCAAACAGCAGCGCTGCCCTTCCGCACTGCAACACAAGACCACATGGTCATCAGAGTCTTCGTTATTGACACTTCTAACCACAGCCATTAAATTAATCAGCCATTAAATGCTACCCATGATTTGAAAAGCTCTATGAGCCAGTTGCCTCTCTTGGTTTTCATTCATTCCAAAATGACTGTAAAGCAAAATTGATAAACCAAACTAATAAGACCAAGACAAGTGCTTTTCTTGAAAAGACGTCTATGGTTATTTGTAGACTTCTTTAGTTAGATTTACAGTGAGAATCAAGAGCAAAAAGCAAGAGTAAAAAAATTTTAAAAAGTTGTAGTTTTACAAAAAAAGAAAAACTACATGCAAAGTAGCCTAGAAAGTTGTGGTTGCTGTTAGATTGGTGCCTCTGAGAAGAATTCAGGGGCTGGGAATGTAGTTTATTGGTAGAACACTTACCTAACCTGCAAGAGGCTCTGGATTCAGCCCACAGCACCAAAACAATAAAGCAAAAGAAATAGAACCTTCACATGGACAATAGGAGCAATATGTGGAGCTGGAAAGGTGAAGCCAGAGTTCAGTAAAAACACCAGAAAGTTAGAGATACCAGGGATATGGACCAAATACCCTGAAAAGTTGCAGGCAAAAAGCAGAGCTAGCCCCCCCAAAAAAGTGGGCATGTGGGCTGTAACCATCAAGGACACAGGCTGTGAGAACAAGCATTTCCAATGCAGGTCATACCACTGTGTGCCACAGACGGTGCACATGGAGCTAGGGGCTGGTCGCTCTTTTGTTTATCTAAATCTTCTTTGGTGGACCCTACTCTTCCTTGTTGGAATAAGAACGTATATCTTCCCCTAATATTATACTCTGGAAATACATAGTTTTCTTTTTGTTTTCATGGAAGATTATAGATAAGAGTTTGCCTTAATTCTCTGAAGAGACTTAGAACTTGAACTTTTGAAAAAATACCAGAACTCTCAAAACTTTGGAGATTCTTGAAAATGTATAAATATGCGCTGTGCTATGGGCTGAACTAAGTGCTCGGGGCCAGGGAAGGAATGTTATAACTTGTATGAGAATTGTCACCACAGGCTCATGTGCTGCCAGTGTGGCCCTGTCGATAGGTCGTTGGAACATGGAGCCACAGTGAATGACTCCACTGATAAGTTCATAGATGAATCGGCTATTAGAAAGATGTTTCTAGTGGGACGAGGAGTCACCAGAAATCTGCCTTTGAAGGGTGCATTTTATCTCATTTTGCTTTCTAGCTTGCACAAAGTTGGAGTTCTCCATTAAGCCCCTCTTTTTTGGTTCTTCTCACCACAGGCCACAAAACAACAGAGGCAGCTGATCATGGACTGGAATTTCTCAAACATGAACCAAAGTAAGCCATCCCTCTTTCTAACTTGTTTTCTCAGGAGTTTTGTAATGGTGACTAAGTAACTAAGACACACATCTTTGTATACACAAACATGTAGAAAATCTGCTTTCATAATCAAGATGGTATTCCCTAAGACACACTTGGCATGTTCCCAAAGATCGGGTAGCACGTGCGGTCACCACCTTCTTAGTACCAATAACAGATTTGCCTAAATTAGTTCAACTTAGAATCAAGTCACTTGAACAGATAACCCTGGTGATTTCCCAGTTAAAACATGGGAGAATCATATTTAAATGAGAAAAAATACGTGATATGAGGCAAATTAATTTGAGAATAATTATCACATCACCTAGGATATTCTTCAATGGGTCAATAAATGATTATATGGACACATAATATTGATAAAATATTATTAGGGAGCAAAAATAAATGGCTGTGGCGCACATGCCTTTAATCCAAGCAAGAGGATCTCTGTGAGTTCAAGGCCAGCCAGGTCTACAGCATCAGTTTCAGGACAGCCAGGGCTACACAGAGAAACCCTGTATTGAAAAAACAAAAGAAAGAACACCAAAAAAAGTTCAACCAAAACTAAGTGTATCGATACAGGATCATGATTGCAAAGCCGCGCCTCACTAATCTCACTAATGCAAGATGGTAACAACAGGAAAGTCAGGGTACAAGTGAGAGGGCTTATGGGAATTCTCCATTCTTTACTCAACTTTTCCTTCCTTCTCCTCCTTGACGATGTTTCTCCCCCCATCCCCCGTTTCTTTGTTTAGATAGTTTCACCCTGTAACACAGGCTAATCTGGGACTTTAAACCTTCTGCCTTCTGCTTCCTAAGTGCTAGGATTGCAGGGCTGTGTGCCACCACAGCTTGTGGACTTTTCTATAAATTGGACATTTCTCAAGACAGAGCTTTCACAGTAAAATCTGTCCCTACCACACTGGGATCAAAAATACAGAGTTCAGTTGATATGTTGCTGATAACACAGTCTTTATGCTCTTGAACAGAAGGTGGTTGTTATGGCTTGAATGAGGATGGTCCTCATTAGCTCATATGTCTAAATGCTTTGTCCCCAGATGTCACTAGGTTCTTTGCCATGAGGGTCATCAACTAACCCTCTGAAACAGTAAGCCAGCCCCAAATTAAATGTTTTCCTTATAAATTTCATTGGTCATAGTGTCTCTTCACAGCAATAGAAAAATAACTAAAACCGTATCTTGTAAAATTTTGTGTTTTGCCTGGGATCCTAGATGGTGTTTCCATATGGGAAGGTCTAACAGTCTTATGACAAATCCCAATCGATGAGCAAACACTGGGCAGTCTGCAAGCTGACGTGTAACCTTAATAATTAAAAATTTGAAATACCTTTTCTAAAAAATTACATTTGATTTCTCACCATACTCTTCCCTCTCTATTTCTGAATTGACCTACCTATGGCAAGGTGATAAAAATTCAATTACAACAATCAGGAAGCGTCTTTAAAGAACCAGCAGAGTATGTCCACAACTGGAAATTTCAACAACTGCAGATACCCCTTTCCTCCGGTTGTACAGGGAGCTTAAACCACATGTCACACGACCGCTGCTTGAAAATCAAGTAAGATGCTTCTAAATAAGTTTTATTCAAAGCAACTGAAAAGCAAACATTTCTGTTAGGAAACTGCGGTGCTGTGTACGGAATGGTACACGCCCTCTATCTCAGAATGTGACTGTCTTTGGAGATAGTGCCCCCAGGGAGGGAGTTCAGTTAAAATGGGGACATACTATGTGAAGGCACAGAAACGGTGACAGCTGGAAGACCAGGAGTAGAAACTGAACCACATTCCCATGTTAACTTCTGTCCTCCAGGCCCCAGCGTACCCACTATGGATTTGTTAGGGCAGCCAAGGCAACCTATGTGCATGGGGATTTCAGCTAGAGTTCAAGAAATAACTTCAAACGTACATCCATTGGGAGGAGCTAGCAATTTTGATTGGTGCACAAGAACAGGAATCCTTGACCTGCTGGAGACCCTGGAGTGAAGCGCAACAGTACTCCAGGGGACAATAACCAAACACGTGACACTCACTTTAGGTGCAAGAAGCAGCAGTGTGACACCAAGGGAACCTCAGATACCATCACAGGATGCTAAGCAACCAGGGGGTAGCACATTTATCTGTGGAAAGAGAAGAGCCTGGTTTCCAGAAAAAAGAGGATTTGAAATACTAGGGAGGACAAAAGTTCTCATTCAGTACATAGGTGCCTAGTAAGCAGCCCCCTGCCTGCTCCCCAACTACCCCAAACATACATCGTTTACTCATGACCCAGCAGAATCCAGCCAATAGAAAGGCAGCTAAGATTGCCTTTGGGTGGATAGTGAGGGATCATTAACCTTTGCACAGCAAGACTAACTCTATAGCCCCACCTGCTGACGGAGCTGGGAAATAGTTAACATATTGCTTGCATTTTGTCCCTGGCTATTCCAAGACTACTCCATATGGAGCTAAGCCAAGCAGGGTAGGAGGGTTTTGCTCATGACTAAAAGGAACATAACAATGTGTGCTGGAGAAAAACAAATGTTTCAAGCAGGTGGTAATAGGTGAGGAGCTGCCTTAAAATCTGCAAATCGTTCTTAAAATGTATGTTGTGCATATGTATTGCTGTACGTGTGTGTGCGTGCATGTGCGTTTGACTGTGCATGTGAATGTGTGCAAGCACATGTGTGCAGAGGTCAGAGAGAAATGCCAGGCTCCTCGGACACTTTGCATTTCTATTTTTTTGGAGACAGGGTCTTCAACGAAACCTGGAACTCACAGATCACAGTCTAGCTGGCTCAGTGACAACTGAGGGGTGCCCTGTCTCAGCCCCTCTCTCCACCTAGTGCTGGGATTACAGATGCTCAACAGCACACCTGACTCTGTGCCGTGGGAATTAAACTCCATCCAACAGGTGCAAGGCAAACACTTCCTAATACAGCTACCCCATAGCCCCAAACTGCTCTTTTCATAACCCAGGAAGAGACAAGAGTCTATTCAATTTCCACATTCATGCTACCCTGAAATCAACAGAACTCCACTGTCTTCAAACCTGTGCCAGGCATTCCATGGAGACTGACTGTGTCACTGAAACATTGTGTGTGTGTGTGTGAGAGAGAGAGACAGAGACAGAGACAGAGACAGAGAGAAGAAAGGAACATTTCAAACAAGCTCTCTTCCTTTTTCTCTACAATTCAATATGGGGATGCTTTCACACAAAAACAAACAAACAACCAACAAAAATGTCCTACTGCAAGCAAACAAAAATCCGTCTGATGTTTATTGAAATGAGACTTACCATATCTCCTTATATGTATTTACTGTTCAAAGAATTGGGTACTTTATAAGCCTCACTAAAACCTGAATTCAGAAAAGCAAATGTTGCCTGTCTATATTAGCTATCACTCCCTTATGATAATGCTACCGAACACACACCCCATCTCAGTGTTCCTTTCAGCCTGCGGGCTGGCCAATGTGGGTCAGCCGCAGGTCCTGGGTTGTTTTCTGTGCCTCTTATCGTGTGACCTCAGCTTCCCTGAACATTCTTCCCATCAGGAAGACAGAAGGACAAATGAAAACGCCCAGCCATGCAAATGCATTTGGAATAGGTTTGTGGAACATCTGTGAGCATTTTCTCAATCAAGCCATGTCACAGCATCAAATCTGAAGTCAGTGGGGTGGGGTTGTATAGACCCCTAGTCTACTGGGAGGCCACACCAAGGTTGAGTATGTATAGTACCATGGCACAGTGTGTGAGAAGCAGAACAGCTTGTCAGTAATTGGTAAGAGTCTTTGAGAGCACTGAGGATTAGCACAGAGTGCCCAGCCTTGCTGCCAGGTTTCTAGGAACTTTGAATATATGGTTTCTACAAACACAGCTGTATGCCTGCTAGCTAGCACATTCAGCTTTTCTAATGGGCTGCATAACTCATCAAAGGAGTGTGTCTCAAATTTTTGTCTTTTAGCTGACTGAACTACAATATAAAATTATTCCTTTGACTTTTATTAAGAGATTTTATTAAGCTAATAAAACTAATCATATATGTCAACTAGACATTTATATATCACCCAGTTGCCAACCGAAGGCATAACAGAACTCCAGGGCCATCATAATATGTTAGGTGAAGCAGAGGTAACCCCACCATCACTTCTTTTTAGATCAATCTACTATTGAAATGATTGGAGAATTTATGAATGTTGCTGGAAATTGAATTCTGAAAAGGAAATACCGAAACTGACTTTGCCATTGATTGGGGGGAGGGGTGGTTAGGACTCACAGATGCAGACAATGTACAACAAAGAATCTGTGGCTTAGAAAATAGAGCTAAACCCTCCCTGTAGACAGGTGCTGCGGAAAGCCAGGCTTCCCACTGTTTAGAACGAGAGCTTCCAAAGGACACGTGACTTGGCATTCGCCACCCACGCCTGGGTGCTGCTGTGATGTGTTGGCACACTCTAGCCTCTCACTTTTCACCTGCTTGGCCTGCCCTTTTCTGACACGCGGGCTAAGGAACTAATGCAAGAGGAGTCTGGCACCATCTCGCTGTCAGACCAAATCCACACCCAGGTCATGTGAAGCCAGGGTGTGCTCACCAGAACACTCACAGAAAATTAAAGTATTGGTGAGCTGGGGGTACATGTCATTAATCCCAGCACTCGGGAGGCAGAGGCAGGCAGATCTCTGAGTTCGGGTTCAGCCTGGTCTACAGAGTGAGTCCCAGGACAGCCAGAGCTATACACAGAGAAACTTTCTCCGAAAAAAAAAATATAGAAAGAAACAAAAAAGAAGAGATGAGAAGAAAGAAAATTAATGTATTAGAATATTTATGAAAAATAAAATAAAACTGTGTTGGACCAAAATTATCTCAGGGCTTGTATCTCGATGCCTATGGGACAGAAAAAAGCCTGGCTCAAGGTTAAGGCCTAGACTTCGAGGCCTGTAAAACAGAGAAAAGCCTGGCTCGAGTTTGAGTGAGGATGAGACATCAAAAACTAGGTAGACACCCCTCTAGCCAAGGGGAGGGTTTGGCTGCCTCTCATTGGCTGGAGGTACCCTTATATCATAGGATGTCGCTTAACCTTTATAAGCAGATGCTCACAGTAATAAACTGAGTTCCTGCTTTGACTCTACTCCCTATCGCGTCTGATTGTTTTGTGTTGTGGGGCTGTGGGAATGGGTGGATAGCACACTCACCCTTCCCTGGGGAATAAGGAGGCTCAAAAAGCCTAGCAAAACTAAAATACTCAAAAGTGCTGTTTCTATTGCACTCATTGTTTTCCCATTTGTATTTTGTCTCCCACAGCCGTGTGTTAAACAAGTCATCCATAACTTATCCTCGTCAAGCAGAATAACTGGAGTTGTTCTCATTCAAAGGCATAAGTTGCTTTCACACGCTGCAAATCTTAAGAAGCACAGGAAGCTGACACAGACAATGGAGAATGTCCTCACTCAGAGCAGGAACTGGGGCCTCCAGACATGCTCTGTGTCCATGTGCAGGGTTTCACTGCAAAAGCACAAACTCATAAGCCAGCATGTGCATTTCAGACTACATACTCCTCCTTCTGCAGGTGAAGGGAGCCATTCCTAACAGAAAACCTGTAAATTAGAAGAGTCTCTGAAAGTAGTGCCAGGGTAGAATAAAAATAAATAAATCTAAGACAGAGAGCGGGTGTTGATGTCTAGGTTTGAATATTCCTTAGTTGAAGGTGGCAAGTTCTTGGAGACTAATGAGATGAACTCGGGCCAACCAAAACAAAAAACAAGTAAAATAGGGATATATGTGCATTATATTTCTTCTATAATCAGCATTTATTTTTAAAATATTTATCTTTTTCCTCTGTTCCACTGCATTCTAATGGTTTCTCAGGGAATTCTTTTGCTGGAATTCCACCCTTCTCGTTTCCATTGCCTTTCAGAGTTGACTGCTTGAGTATTAAAGAATCCAAGTCAGCATTTTTCCCCCAATGGGTGTCACTTTTTTCAGTCACTTGGAACATATACAGATTGTCACTTCGGCTTAAATGAAGAATATTAATTCCAACAGTATTTTTCTATATTTTTTAAGAAAAAGAAGTTTTCTTCTTAGTGTCTCCATTCTTATTCCTTCCTTAACTTATTGGACATCCATTCAACTATCTGCCCTCTCATTAAGTTAACACACATTTAGTAAACATGCACTACACACAAAGCATTGCATGAAGTGCTCCAGGAAAACATATCCCCAAAGGCTCATATGTTGAAAGTTTGGCTCCTAGTTGGTAGCAATATTGTGAAGTAATTGGATCGTGAGGGTAGTCCTCACTGATCAGATCACTCTGTGATAATTTCGATGAATGAATTGCTGGGAAGGAAGTAGGTCACTGGGGCATGACTTTGGAGATATATCTTCTCCCTAAAATAGCCCCCACCTCCCCGTTAAAATGAGGGATGGCTAGCTCTCCTTTGCTGTGTTCTTCTATCATGTTTCTTTCCTGCCAGTCATGAACTGAGACCTCTAAAACCATGAGCCAAAGCAAACTCTTCCTCCCTAAGTTGCTTTCTTGGAAATTTTGGTATATCAATGAAAACTGACAGATAATATATATAACTACCATAAATATACATAACTGCCATACCCCATGTTTACCCTACCGTTAACTTGTGCACAACAATTTTATAAATAGTTATAATTTTCAGCAGTTGTTAACATGTAACTCCATTCATTTATTTGCCTGCTATAAGGCTCTTTGAAGCGATTCTTTAACTTCCAATAGTGACTCTGTAGATCTACAACACAGTATGTTTTTAAGGGCATTAATGCATTAATGTTCTGGCTTAAATAGGAGGGTAGATGGGAGGCTAAAAAGTGGACAGAAAGACAACTGTGACCCTAAGCATCTTGTGATGTACAGGAGAGCCCCCCACCCCCACCCCCGCTCCATATTCGTGAGGAGTTATCCAGCCCCAGACGTCAATACTGAGATTGAGGAACCCTGAGTTAAATGAATAAGTAGGATCTGTTTCTTGGGTTCTTTGCATGCTATGACAGCGGTGGTCAGGCAACAACTTGTCCATGACTGCATGAATAAGTCACGCGGCAGAAGGGCAGGATGACTCAGTGCTGCACAGAACCTCTTCTGTGAAGGTCACACTCCCATTCATGAAGAAAGGACTGGCCTGACCCACTCGGCTTTCTCATCTCAACACCAGTAGGCTTTAATCATGCATGTTTGAAGACAGATATTCTAACTACAGCAATGAGCAAAGCAGATGTAGTGACTGCTTTGCTCATTGCTCAGCGAAAGTTCGTAAAAGATGTGCATTCACGCCTCCTCCTGAGAGTCCTGCCAGGCTGATCTGCAGCAAGACTCAGGACCAGGTATTTCTCGCAAGTACACAGGGTTGCTGACACCGGTGGTCTGATGGCAACATTTTGAAACTAATTGGCCGCCACTGGCTTTCATAATGTCTGTCTCTGAATTGAATGGGACCAAAGGAACTCCATACAACTCAATACATCTCACTGGGAAATAATTCAATATGCATGCTGCAAGCCAGACAGCTGGCTCACTGAAGGGCAGGGAAGTGACAGAGCAGCACTTAAGCAAGAGAGATGACCCGACAAACACTGACCCCTGACAAGGGACCTGGCTGGAGCCGAGATGTATGGGGCCATTATGAAAAGGCTTGCGATAGCTCTTCTCAGAGTCCTACAGAGCCCCAGCTCATCGAGGAGTGCTGAGAGAATCAAGTAAAGCTGACTCCAGTGGCGGGAAAGAAACCCAAAATTCTAGTTCTTGGTAGTACTTCCCAATTTCAGCCCTCACATTCAAACGTCCCCGCCTGTTTTCTGCATGCTAAGAGTAGCAACCCACATTTTTGCATGTATCATCATCTAAGCAATGGTATCTTAATGCCCAGTCATACTCAAGATTCTTATGTGATTATGGCCATGGTCCTGAAGTAGCCAACATGTGTATTATCCAACAGAAACATTAACAACTAATTAATGCCTTAGGCTACTGATTATGCACTGTATTGAGGAGAACATGGTGGGCAAAACCAGAAGACCCAGGCTCTAGTGCCAAGCAGCTGACAGGTTGAGAAACACACTTAATTACTTGAGCTGTATAATTTCTATTCAGAATGAAAGGTTGATGGGGGTAAGGTAAAATAGGACTTTCTTCCTCTGGTCATAACCAGATGTGAAATACCAAATTAACGGAGTGAGTCAGCAATCCAAATGAGCTTAAGAGTATGTTTCCTGAAAGTACCTGGCATAGTATTATTAGTTTTGTATACGTGAGTATGTCGCCTTATTTCTCAGACACAGACATATACGACTCTTTAGGATCCTGAGTCATGAGATAAGATGTTTGTAAACTGTAGTTGGCACAATTGGAAAGCCACTGATGTAGAAGATCCTTTGCAGCCCCAATGTTGTTTAATTCTATGATTCTGTCTCATGTGCCACTGGCCTTGCAAATCAGCACACAACACATCTGAATCCAAATATGATTTGGTGCAGCTCCAAACCCCAGGAGAGTAGTCCAGAGGATATTAATGCTTCCAGAAGATTGCCACCTGCTTTCCTGTATCCTCATCTCTTGGCAACAGATTCCTACGCTTCCACAGGGGAGGAACCAAGGTAAGTTGGGCTCCTCAGCTACAGCCACATCCAACATAATAGAGAATTTTAAAAAGAGCTCCCTGGTATGTCATCGCCCAGCCTCTTCTATATAGTAAGAAATAATACATAGATGTATACATACATAAATACTCAGATGAGATCTCAAGAAATAGACGAGTATGTAAGTAAACCACAGTGTTTAAAGAATAGACAGTTTAATAAAACAAGGGTTAAACAAACCCAGCAAGGCTCTGGGCAGAGGATTCCACGCTCTTCACAGACCTCACTCTCTAAGAATTCTTTGGTGCCTGCTTCAAACTTTGCAAGAAATTAACTTGGGTATATTTTTTAAGTTTGATTTTATTTTTACCTATGTGTGCATGTGCACATGCTTGTGAGAGTCCCTGGATGTCAGAAGAGAGAGCCAGGTTCCCTGGAGCTGGAGTTACAGGCAGCTGTCAACCACTAGACATGGAGCCTGGGATCTGAACTGGGCCCTCCACGAGAGCAGCAGACACTCTTAACCACGGAGCCATCCTTCCATTTGGGGCTAATCGTTTCATAACTAGAGGTTGACAATGCAGCCTTTGAGTAAAAGTGACTTATTCACCCAAGGGTGTGTTTGGGGATCCATCCCACCCCTGAGCTTTCCTCTCTGACTCATGTGAGGAAAATCCTCGGTTATCCCTGTTCACTCAGACCCTTTAAGAATCTGAACACTTGCTCACCACATCTGAGTTCCATCCCAGATAAGCAGTACCTTGCTATGCCTGGAAATGAGGTTTGTGTGATACCTTGGAAAACATGCCCTGTCTCTTAGCTAATTGGTCTATACAGAGACTGAAGACCACTTGGGTATGATTTGTGCAGTGATCTAGGTCTCCATGGATACAAAACTCTACAGTTGCTCAAATTTAACTTACTCATACCCCCGATATAGCAGAAAACACCTTTAGATTCCTTAGAATATCTAAACCAAAGTCGATACCACCTAAAAGCTTGTCATTCTGTGATTCATATGATCAAAAAGCAGTCAATATACGTTCATCACAGAGGCAATATTTTCTTACATATTTTTGATCTATGGCTAATTGAGCGAGACCTACAGAATTCATAGATATTCAGTGAACCAAAGATACCAGCAAAAGGGGACAAAGAGAAGTGAAATTCAAGCAGAGCCAGCAGGGGCGTGAAGGAATTAAACTATAAGGGAAACTATGGAAAGATTGAGCGCTATTGGCAGAGTTTGAGGTTCTGCAGGGAAATATGGTTCCAGGTACCTCGATAATAATGGAATCTCTCCTCCACCTAGGCTCTGGGTTGGATTGAGCTGCTGGTGTTTGAGTCGTTATACAACAAACTACAGATCTTTGTGTGCAGACATCATCCATCATAGGTTCGAGGTAGTAGAAGCAGCAGCAGCAATAGAGAATGTTAACTCTCTGCTGGCCTGAGTGTTTAGTCCATGATGAGAGGTTTTAGGCAGGTGAATTGTAGTTCAGCTATCACAGGACTTTGTCACAAAGTGATGAGGTCCCCAGATTGCATGACAAAGGGGCACCCCTTCAATTCAAACAGCCCTGACTAGAAAACAGTAGAGCTATTTCTGATTTAAAAACAAAACAAATAAATAGTAACCACAGAGAGACTTCTCTCTTGGTCACAAGAACAGACATTAATGAAGACAGTATCGATGGGATGCCCCATTCAGTAGGTGACGTTTGATAGTCACTCTGAGCATACTACCTACTACTCATACTGAAAGAAGAGCAGAGAGTCACACTACCCTTTACACACTCACTAATACCTCCTCGCCTATTTGACTCAAAACTCTTCTGAGACTAAAAGGCGCCAGCATTTACAGTGAATTGAATAAGAATTAGGCTTCTCTTTCTACTGTATTTAATGGGTAAAAGTAGTCAATTATCTCAATCAGCTTTGCTGATTTCAAAAAGTTTAAGGAAAATTACCATTGATTAATCATGAAACACATTTACCTTGTGAACCTCAGAATAAATTTAATTTCTCAGTTCTTGTGAAGTATTAATTCCAGACTTCGTCCTTCCTTTCATGTGGCTGTATTGAACCCACTGCAGCCACAGGCACTATAGACTCAGAGCAGCTCCATGGAGGGAAACAGGGCTGAGACACTGCCTAATTCTTTGAGAATCTAGTGTGGCTAAGAAAGTAAATACTACAATTGGAAAAAAGCAGGATGGCAATTTCTAGAATCTTCTTCTTCTCTTTTTACAGAAAACCTATGCGGTCACATATGTAATTACATAAACAGTTTATTTTCATCTCTGAATACTAAAATTAACCTTCTTGAAAGATATATATATAATATTATATAAAATATACAATACAATGTAATCTACATGGGAACTAATAAAAGATAAATGGGTGACCGTTACAAACAGTATTCATGATGAAAGATTAATACATCTCTCAACATTTGCTGATAATTGTAGTTCAAATTCAGAAATGTCTGACCATCTTATTGAAGATCAGATATTATAGAAAACGAAGACAAAGGAAAGGTTTTCATAAAAAGGAGAGTGTAAAATCCATATATATGTATTAAAATGTTCAGATTTATTTTATCATATACATATTTAATACAGATATACATGTATTAAAATAAGCTCAGGAAGTCTGTTGTCTTTTAGGTGGCTGAGAAATGGTGAATAACTTTAGTTATGTAAACTACAGGCAAGAGATTATAAAGCACAGTTAACTGCCGAATTGAAAAAAGTAAAATAACCTTTTCCTAGATAATTGGTTTGCTTCTCAGGAAGTCATAAACCAGCAGAACTCCTAAATTAGAGAAAACTTTAATTATCTACTTTGAACAGCAATTTAAAAATCAAAGTGCAATGTACTGCACTCTCAGAGACAGAATCACATCCTTGAAGGATGCAGGTGGGGGCTGCATCTCCCCTCTGGGCCATAGCCTTCCTCCTTCATTATCCATGGACACTAATATGGCCACAGGTTCCACAAAGTCCACCTGGACACTGCATTCCCCTCAACCGATTACCATATTTCACTTGAGTAGAGAATCGCTATGCATTCTTTTAGCTGTATTGCTTTGATGTCTATGCACTATTAAAAGCCAATTCAATAGCATTGCTAGTGATGTATCTTGGAAGCAGAAACAGGCTGGCTTCTCCACGAGGTGTCTTCAATGTTCAGTTTTCAACAAATTTTAGACTAATGGTGTTACTTACAATACACTAAATCTTGTGATATAGTAGAAGCATTTACACTTTTACCTTTTTGAGCAGGGAACTAGGGCCCAAGGTGGCACTTTGGGATGACAGGGAGGACTCAAGGACTTTTGTTCAGATGACCAGAGGAAAAAGGCATTTGTCCCCATGATGAAGAGCTACAGCCAGAGGCTGGAAGAGTAGCAGAAAATTCCTCTACCTGTAAATTTTAATGTAACAACCATGTATGGAACACACACACACACCTCTAAGTGTGATTCAATTAATGTCTGATAGTGAATTAATTATTTACACAGATAGTTTCCTTGGGAATCCAGGCAAAATCTCACTCTGACTATACTCAATTTTATTGTTCATTTCCCTAGATTTTTTCAATTTTATGTTGAGATATAATTTATTTATGTAATCACTCAATTACTTGGTGAATGTATTCTGGGTGGCCAGGGCCAGTATCATGGGTTTGTGACCTGTGCTGGGCATAGGAAAGAATAATCAGAGAAAGGCTTTGCTCACTGCCACACAGAAAATCCATAATTGCTTTTCTAAGATTAATTTATATTTTTGTGTGTGAGCTTATGTTGTCTGTCTGTGTGTGTGTGTGTGTGTGTGTGTGTGTGTGTGTGTGTGTATGACCATGAAAAACAGAACGGGACACCAGCTTCCCTGGAACTGGAGTCAGTAAGTGGTTCTGAACCACGTGATGTGGGTAGGTGCAAGCAACCCAACTCCAAATATCCTCTGGAAGAGCAGCAAGCTCCCACTGAGTCCTCTCTAGTCCCGCTCAAAAGCCTTGTAATAAGAAGCCATTTTTTATTTTACACCATGTCTTGTGTGTAACCCACACTCTGTCTAATATAGAACACATTAATAGCCCAGACGCTCTCCCATATTCTGTTATTATAGGTTACCTTCACCAATTCTAGATCTTTCAGAACCGTGTGTTCTGCTTTAAAGGGCCTTGCCTCCAGAGGACCCAGGAACATTTTCAGTCTACAAACACAGTGTGTGTGTTTGTGTGTGTGTGTGTGCGTGCGTGCGTGCGTGCGTGCGTGCGTGCGTGTGTGTGTGTGTGTGTGTGTGTGTGTGTGTGTGTGTATGGAACTCTGCCTACTCTATCTCTGTTCAGATTTCCTTCCTGGCTTTAGTCTGCTAAGCCATTGGCCAAAACAGCTTTATTCATCAACCAATAAGGGAAACACATACATATACAGAAGGACATCCCACATCGTGTGTGTGTGTGTGTGTGTGTGTGTGTGTGTGTAAGATAATGAGAGCTTAATAAACTTTCCGTGTCTGAGTAAATAGAAACGATGCTTCCTATTGCCTTGACCTCCAATGCCTGCCTCTTCAAGGTCAATGCTTTAAGCACATGTTTACTTTTCTCTGAATCATTCTGAGATATTTCACTTTTAAGTATAGAAAAGCTTGAGAGTAAATCGGAAACATAAGTCTAAGTATATGCTTATCCATTCCCATATTAAATTACTATAATTAAGTACAAATGTAATACCTTTGGGGTTTGTACAATCACTTTTCTTTTGAGACAAGATTCCACTTTGTAGACCAAGCTGTCTCAGAACACATTATAGCCCAGACTGGCTTCAAACTCAAGATCTTCCTGTCTCAGCCTCCCCAGGGCTTGAACTATAGATGTGTGGCTTCACATCTATCTCTTACAGTTATTTTTTAGTAGTTACCATTACATTTTATTTTAATAGACACTTATAAGGCCGCCACACAAGTGTGTCAACCTGGCCATGCTGGCTTAGAGGCAATCCATTTTCCTGTTAATCCCAGGGTGCAGACTAACAGGATTAACAATAATGGTTTGGCAAGTGAGCCCAACAGCAAAGACTTACCAAGCACTTATCACCAGGATGTGTGCCAGGACCTTCCCGCATGTGTGAGACACTAGCCGGTGACTTGGCATTTGTTGTTTAGAAAAATGACTATCATGTTGCAAGCCTTATTCCAAGGTTACTGAGAAAAAGCACATAGAAACCTTATCATAATGCGGAACAGAAAACAGGGCCCCAGCAAACATGGTAGCCTTTTAACAAACATAGCCACGGCTACTTTGAAGATAAAGGATTCATGCCTTGCAGAAATTGATGAACTTCCCAGGAGGGGAGGGTGCTGCTGTCTGAGGACACTAAGTCAGTCCTTCCGAGTCTAGATTCCTGTTGAGTCTGAAATATTGCTTTCGCAGAATGACAAGGTATGTGTCCAAACATAAACCATAGTTACACAGGATGAATTGTTCTTTTCTCAAAATAACTGCCATAGGGGATCACGTTTGCCCCAATGCCTGTTTACCTTCTAGCATCATTGTTTTCTCTGCAAGTCTCATCAAGTAACTTCTGCATGTTTTTCACCCAGCAGTGGACTGGGCACAGAAGCATTTTCTGCTGTTTTTTCTAAACACTACTCAACTGAAATACAATGGAAGACTCATTTAGCTGCTGCTGGCACAGACAAAGTTTGGAAACAGATTGACCTGAGTCAGGGTATGCTGGGGTAGGAGGGTTAGTAGTATTTACTCAACAAGGATAATGCAAAAACATTTCTAGTCTTTGTATACAGGTGACATCTCTATGCTGGTCTTTTAAAAATCAATACAAATTTTACATATTATTTATCTTTAATTTAGTAAGTTTCATGTTGAGAATTTAGGGTGTCATGCTGGATATCTGTCTTCTCTTTGCTCCTCAGATCTACTCTGCACCGTTCCCACTGCAGGATATTGACCTGACAGAATAGCAAGCAAATTACCTAGTCTCTCACCTTCTGCTCTCACCTTTAGGCAGCACTCCACAGGGAGCAGAGAAGGACAGGGAGACCAGGCATTTGTGCCCTCCATCCCTCTGGCACTATCTTTGTCCTGGAGGCTCTTTCTCTACAGGTCTCCTCCCACCCTTTCCCCACAGGTTCGGTAGCCTGGGAGCAGTACATTTCTGGCAGCCAGTGTTACCCAGGGATCACACTCACCCTGGTTTATTTCTCTATGCTATTGACTTCTGTTTAGGTTTCCCAACATGCTGCACCCAAGTCTGCTCTGGAGAGACAGAATACAGAGAGATATTTCCCATGAAATGCTTCTGAGACAGAGACAAAGATTTCAAAGTACGGACTGCATTAAGGGAAATTTCATGTCCGGGGTGTCCATGGTTCTCAATAATCCCCAAGTGGAGGGAATTCTGAGCAACCTTTCTTAAATATTTTTTTTCTCAAAAGCAGTTTCTGTGACAATCAGGAAAGAATGAAGGCAGGGTTTTAGTGGGCTGATGAAAGGTGCTGGGTAAGAAGGCTGCTGTGACCAGATCCTTCCCTGTGCTGTCGGAAAGGAGTGGGGAGATGCAGAGCCGAGAGTTCCACAGCAGCACAGTGGTATTCACCAGCTGTGGAGTCCACTAACACTGTTTCTTCTGCCCCCTCCCCACCTGTTCCTCATCATCACTGACTTTTGTCCCTATTCTGGCCACTTGATATGTGACGAGAATAACCAGCCACTTTTCTGGAAAGAGCTAGTAGACAGATACTTCTAAATTAGTCTTTCACCATCTTTCACTGCCTTGTTATTTCTTCAGAGCCTCTGGGCCCTGGCTGCAATGAGAACAGTTTTATTATCTGTTTTTCCTTTTCGTCATTAAATGATCCCCAGTATGTTAGGGGCTATTTTTGTTGCTTTGGATCAATAGCTGGGTAGGGGAGTTCCAGTGAGGACGTTGTTTGTTTTCGCATTTAATGTTGCTTAGGAAAGTTAACTGTGCCAGACATCTGAGGGCCAGCTCAGCAACCAGCTGTACAGACTATTTTTATTCTGTTGGATTCAATTCCACTCATTTTACTAAAGTGTATCTCTCTTTCAAGATATGTTGAGACTCTAAGGAGGTTCAAGTCCCACTAAGTACTCTCAGTATGTCGCGATTTCTCTGTTCTCCAATGTATGTACATATCTAGATGTAAATGACATTCAACCCGAAAGCGTCAGACCTGGATGGAAAAACTGCTGATTTGGTCTCTATAGCCCTTCTCACCGTTGGTTGGATGTTAACCAAAACTATGGATTTAATCTGACCTATAGGTGGGGACAGCCTTAGACTAAAACCATGCGGGAATGAAGAACATCACTGATGATTTCCCTTTGTGGTCTTCCCGCCCAAGAGGCTGCCTCTGTCTCTGATTCCAGCACTTGAGCCTCGGTGTATAGTGCAGCAGAAGCCTGAGAGTGAAGTGTGAAGGTGAAGGGTCCACCAGCCACCCATTTGGGTCTAAGCTTCTGCTTGCTGCAAAGGCTAGGTTCTTGGGCTATGGTTTTATCATTAATGGAGTCATAATGGCTTCCACGTCACGGCATTGCTGCCGGGTTTTACGTGACTCACAGAAACAGCTGACTAAATGATTAGCAGGATCTTAGGACCGTAGACGCTGGCATTCAGTCTTCCTTTTGTAACTGTAATAGTTTAAGTCCAAGTCCAGAGAGAGATAGAAAACAACTCAAAAAATTCAGACTTGAGATATTTAAAAAAAAATAGAGAGACTGAGAAGATCTAAGAGAAACACTGAGGAATTTGAAGACTCTGACACTACCAACAATGGCAGCCATTATTATCCATTACACTCCAATCATTAAGCCCTGGGCTATGTCCACACCCAGAGCCAGAGAAGAGGAACTATATGATAATAGAAGTTTGACCTGGGAAGTCAGAGACGCAGCCCTGGAGAGAATAAGGAACAGTCCTCCAGCTTCTCTGGCCTCACTCACGATCAAGCAGGTGCCTCTCCGTGGAATGTGGGCAGCAACATTCATAGGACAGACTTCTCAGGGAATACAGAGAGGACAATGAACATAGAAAACGGATCTCAGAAACAGACCTACCCAACCCTGGCCAGGAAGTTAGTCATTAGTAGGACAAGAGTTGCATCTGCAACCTGGGCAGCTCCCCAAATGCCCACTCAGGACTGGCTGCCCTGGAATTGAGCCCCAAGGGCTCCAGGTTCTGGCCTCTCTGAGTAGACTTCCCCAGAGTCAGCCTGCACTTTTTGACCCTCAAACTGGGTTCACAGGGAAGACGTTCTCCACAGGCTGCTTTCACATCTGTTGTTTTTGGCAATCTTAGTGGCCATTTCTTCACAGCCAATCAGGCCATCTATAAAAAACGGATCCAAATGAGTAACAGGATCACTGAAGAAACCAGTGTGGACATTTTTTTCTGTGCATTGGTTTTGGTTATGAGTCTAAGGTGGCAATGGTATTGAAAAGGGAGAACTATTTTCAGATGCCAAGAAATAGAAAATAGGGAAATAAACTCTGAGAACCAATTCCCCACAAGTCTCTTGCCATTCTTAATGTTTTCAAAGTAAAAGTACAGATAGCTCCTCACCCCAGACAACAATAGCAAGGGTGTTTGCAGAGTCATGGAAGACAACCTTTTCCTGCTAAGGTAGAGGACGAAGGTATTTGCTTCTCACTACACCCAAAAATGTGATTCCCTAAATTCAGCATCCACTAGATCAGTCAATCCTGCAATGTGCGTATATCATCTGATCCTGTTCACGTCACCTGGTGGGAGCCCAGGGCCAGGGGCTGGCAGAGAAGTCTGATGATCTGTCATAGGCAAGAGAATAAATTAAATAATAAACTGTGCTCTGTCTCTAGCCCAGGAGACCGGGTCTGTTCTCCAACATACTGTGAATTCTGTTTGTGTATTCCCAGATTCCGTATGCGGATGCTCTCATCCCATCTGTTGTAGTATTTGGTAGTGAGGGCATTTGGAAATGACTAAGAGGAAAGCATACGTTTTCCAATGGTAAGATGTTCCAATGGTAGGGATGCCTGCTATGATTTGAATGTGTCCCCCAAAATCATGAGTCAGGAACTTTATCTCTGTGCAAAAAAAGGTTAGGGCATGGGACCGTGGTGGGATGTATTTAGGTTGTGAAAACTTTGCTTTTTCTATTTTGCTCTTTTTTACCAAGATCTCATATACCCTTGGCTGGTCTTCAACTGACAGTGTAGCTGAAGATAACCTTGAACCTCTGATTCTCTTGCTTTCCCCTTCCAAGTGCCAGGATTACAGGCAAACTTCTTTACACCAGGTTTATTCTGCCTTGGGAATGGAATCCGGTGTCAGACTGTCATACATGCTAGGCAGGCATGCTACCAACTGAGCTACATCTGTATCCCTAAGGGCTGGACTGTGTGAGTGGATTAATGCTAATTATTAAAGAACGTGAGGACATGGGCTGTCTGTCTGTCTGTCTGTCTATCCTCTCTCTCCCTCTCTTTTTCTCTCTCTCATCTATCTTTACTGAACTTTCAACATCCGGAACTGTGAGATATATGCTCCCACTGCTTCAGCCACCCTGTCTATGGTGTTTCTGTCACAGCGGCCTTAGCTGACCAAGTGTCAGAGCAGTAAGTGATGCAGGTAAGGTACAATCTCAATGTGGCTATGGTGGTTTTGAGCATCTTTAGCTAGTTTAATAGTCAAGACTCTTTAGATAATGACTGGCGCAACAGACACGCCTAAGGAGGGCATGCAGTGCCCATGGAAGCCAGAAAATGGCATTGGACCCCCTGGAACTGGAGCTACAGATGGCTGTAAGCCTCCATGTAGGTGCTGTGAATTGAACTTGGGTCCTCTGGAAGAGCAATGAATGCTCTTAAACACTGAAGTATCTCTCTAGCCAAATCAAATTTTAAAAATATTAAGATATATTGACTTACAAAGTATAAAAGCCCATATGAAATTTCATGACTGAGATAAACCATCAGCTTCACACATTACATCATTTGCCATATGTACCATTCTTAATATACACACACATGCATGCATGCATGTGCACACACAGCCACACGGACACACACACACTTACAAAAGTGCACCATACAAACATGGAAGTATACATAGTCTACAAGACTCAATTGATGTGTGTCACAGAATCAATGATCAAAGAAACAAAATTTGTTTTGCATGCTGGAATGAAACCTCAGACTGGTGCTGTATGTTAGGCAAGCATTCTGCTACTGAGTTACAGCCCAAGTCATATTTTATTTGTTTTGTGATAGCATCTTTCATGCAAACAAGGATTTCATTTTATGTGTATATTTTATGTTGGCCTCAAATTCCTTATTCTCCTCCCTTTGCCTCCTGTGGGCTAGGATTGCAGACATGCACCATCATGCCCGGCTACCTTTTTTAAAATTAAAAGGCCTGAAAGTGCAGTAAGAGATGTGCTGCTTCTCAGGAGAGAATCCCTGGTAAGAAACACAAGCTGCAGATTCCACATCCACACAGTGTGATCTGATTTGATCTAAAGTTCAGGATTCTTCCGGTGCCATCACTAGGTCATTCTGATGCACATCCTTTGAGCAGCACTCACGACGCTGTCCAGTGCCTAGTACTCTATGGGCATGTTTATACACAGGGGCATTTCTGGGTCTTAAACAACTGGCTCTGGCAAAGATTCAGCTTGAAGGTGAGACAGTGGATTATGGAAAGCAAGACTGCCGTCCTGTTGGGCCTATTCCCTGAGCCACCCTCGTGTGAGTAAGTCAGCCAAGAGACAGGAGTTAGGCTGCTCCTAGCACCAACTCCTCCAGACCTGAGATGGCAATGGAGATTCTATAACCATGCTTCAGCATGTGCAAGCGTTGCATGCCCTTTATTCTTTCATACCTTATGATGCTTCCCCATCTCTGAAGAAGAAAAGAGCATAAGTGTATATATGAAAGGCTTGTAGCACCATGAAGTACTTTACTCTTACTGCTAAAGAGAAGAAGAGATACAAGATAGAGGTATAGAAATGCAGAAAATAAAACCAATATACTAAAGATCTACCTCTCTTTTAAGTCAAAATGGTACCATCTTGGTACTAGAGAGATGGCTCAGGAGTGTGTGCTGTTCTTACAGTGGACCAGGCTTGCAAACCCAGCATGCATATTGGGTGTGTGGATCCTAAGACCCTGTAACTCCAGTTCCGTGGGATCTGACTCACTCTTCTGCTTTCTGGGGGTACCAGAATACATTGGCATATACCCCCCAAATACACCTAGACATACACACATACAGAGTGACACACCAACACATAGAAATGCACACACATACATACAAAAAAATACACTGAATATGAAAACGCATACACAAAACACACACATACATATAAACAAACAAAATACACAGAAATACAACACATACACAAAGATACAGAAATACAAATTCACACAGAAACAAAGATAAACATAGACACACACACAGAGTGGCACACCAACACACAGAAACACATGCACATATATACAAACAAAAACATACACCGAAATACATACACATACATACATACAAAACACATACATATAAACACACACATACATACAGAAATACAAACATACACAAAGATACACACACAGCATACACATTCACACAGAAACATATACAAAGATAAATGCACACACACACACACACACAAATATAAAAGAAATCTACATGTTGACATCCAGTTATGCCAGCACCATTTGTTGAAGATTCTTTCTTTCTTCCATTGTATAATTTTAGCTTGTTGTCAAAAATCAGGTGTTCATAGGTGTGTGGATTAATATCTGGGTCTTTGATTTGATTCCATTGGTCAACCTCTCTGTTTTTTTTGCCAGTACTAAGCTGTTTTCATCACTGTAGCTCTGTATCAGAGCTTCATGTCAGGGATGGTGAGGCCTCTAGAAGTTCCTTTATTGTACAGGATTGTATTGGCTATCATAGGTTTTGTTGTTGTTGTTGTTGTTTTTCCATATGAAGTTGATTATTGTTCTTTCAAGGTCTGTGAAGAATTGTATTGGGATTTTGATGGGGATTGCATTGAATCTATAGATTGCTTTTGGTAGGATTGCCATTTTTCCTATGTTGATCCTACCTCTCCAAAAGCATGGGAGATCTTTCCATTTTCCGGTGTCTTCTTCAATTTCTTTCTTCAAAGTCTTAAAGTTCTTGTCAAATAGGTCTTTCACTTCTTTGGTTAGTGTTACCCCAACATATTTTATGTTATTTGCTATTTTAAAAGGTGATGTTTCTCTGATTTCCCTCTCAGCTTCTTTATCATTTGTGTATAGGAGGGCTACTGATTTTTTTGAGTTGGTCTTGTATCCTGCCCTATCACTGAAGGTATTTATCAGCTGTAGGAGTTCTTTGGTAGAGTTTTTGGGGTCACTTATATACACTATCATATCATTTGCAAATAATGAAAGTTTGACTTCTTCCTTTCCAATTTGAATCCCCTTGATCTACTTTTGTTGTCTTATTGTTATTGCTAAAACTTCAAGAACTATGTTGAAGAGATATGGAGAGAGTGGACAGCCTTGTCTTGTTCTTGATTTTAGTGGAATTGCTTTGAGTTTCTCTCCACTTAATTTGATGTTGGCTGTTGGCTTGCTGTATATTGCTTTTATTATATTTAGATATGTTCCTTGTATCCCTGATCTCTCCAAGACCTTTATCATGAAGGGGTGTTGGATCTTGTCAAATGCTTTTTCAGCATCTAGTGAAATGATCATATGTTTTTTTCTTTCAGTTTATTTATATGGTGGATTGCATTGGCAGCCTCGGGACTGGAGAGATCACTCAGTAGTTGAGAGCATTTGCTGCTCTTACAAAGTTCCAGGGACGGTTCCCAGAACTCACATGGCAGTTCGCAACCATTTGTAACTCCAGTTCCGGGGATGCAACACCTTCTTCTGACTTCCATGAGTACCAGTATCACATGTGGTACACATACACACATGCAGACACACACACATAAATAAGTAAATCCTAAAAGTATTAAAAATGGAAGCCGATAGAATACATGTGAACCTTAGAATTTTAATTGAAAAAGACTTCGTTTCTACTGTCTTGATAAACACAAGGAAGTAACCCATAATCTATATCTGTTTTCTTCTTTATCTCAAACTACTAGCTCAGATTAACTTTTTTCAAACTTAGCAGCATACACATTTCATAGGTTCAAGTCTACACATAATTTCCAGATGTGGAGGTCACCTCCAGACAAAATACCCTGGAAAACAAATCTTCCTGTATTGATCCAGTTTTCAGACAAGTTAGTGGAAATTTTCCAAGCCTAGTCAACTCCTCTCTTGCTTCAAAGAACCTCAAGGGACAGTATGAATTAACAGAAAATTTATTACCACGGATGCGAGAAAATATGAGCCAGACTGTTTCATAGGTTGCGGGATATTTAGGGCCTAGTGGTGGGTTCTTAGGATAGAAGGATTGTTGTTCTCTTTTAAACTTTATATCAACTACTGTTAGCACTAGTAAGACAGGTGTCTTCCGAGCACTGAGCTCACATACAGACATGTCCTTACTCATGCATAAAGTACATTTGGACATTTCTCTGATGGTTGTAAGACTCTGAGTTTTGAGCACTGTTCATTCATGTTTAATATGCTCTGGTGGCTCTCAAATTAGCTTTTCAGCCAACCATTGGGGGCTATTTTTGGTTCCTTGGACCATTAATTCCAAGTTCAAAACAAAACCCTATGAGAGAATGGATCAAAAAAGTGTCCTTTAAGTTATACAAAGAACCAGAAGTTCCCTCCAGGAAATTAATAGTCTAATTATAAACTTTCTGGTTGGGAAAGTTTGGAAAAGCTTTGTCTCTTTGATGAAGTCAAAAGCCTTTGGTTTGGCTACATTTCATTTTTCTCCATTCAAAACATATGAGAATATTCCTCAAACATCAGAGCAGCTGGCCCTTTCGAAATCAGATGCTCCTAACCCTGCAGAAGAAATCCATCCTGCTGCCCAGAGAGCTATGCTGATTTTGAAACGGCGTGGCAGTAGTAGGGGTGGCGTGTTTCCCTAATGAAATTATAGCTTTGATACTGTACTGAAAAGAGTGCTCAACCATGGTTTATAACTGAATGCAACCATATGGGCCCTTTATTCCAACTTAGCGCATTTAGAATGTTTACAAACATTGAGGAGATTATCACATGCCCAGAGGATCACACCATCATAACTTTCTCAGTTTACTTATAAGACTGACATCCTATTAAAGGCATAGCTATTCTGGGTGCTAGTACATGTATTTTCTCCCAGTAATTGCAACTGAACATGGCAAGATAAAAGCACATGCTATGGTAATGATGGTAATGATAATTGTTGAGATAATTATTACATTTCTCACTTTCCTCCCTCCAAACCCCTCCTGACAGTTTACAGTTTTTTAGAAAAAGGTCTCATGTAGATCAGATAGGCTTCAAACTCCCGTATAACCCAGGATGACCTTGAACTTCTAATCCTCCTGCCTCTACCCTCCCAATTTTGGGATATTTTGTTCAAGCCTCTTTGTTTGAAACGTCTCTAGAAACACCTACATATAAAAATAATTATGTTTAGAAAAAGTAAGCATTTAGAATTTTGATTGTTTAATTATTTTCAGATCCTAACTTAATTTTTTATTGAGTTGGATATTGAATAAGACTCATCGGACTCGCTCACTATCCTAACGGCTGAGAATCATACAGAATGAAAGCACTGTCTAGATCACAAAGGAAAGCTGCTCAATCACTTAAAAGAATGATCTAGGAGATGGGAAAACAGTTTCTTCTAGCACTAGGGAAGATTTACTTCCAGTTGCAGAAATGTTTAAATCTGCCAGTTTGGAAAGGACTGTGGAGCTGCCCTCATCCCTAGGAGAGATGAGTCCCAACCCATAGCAATGAGACCAGTCTGTAGGCACCTGTCAGAGAGCTCACAGATGGTCTCGAGAGGCAGGAATGTGAAAACTAACTTGAAATACTAAGGTTCAAACAGTTCAAGCAGTAGAGGTGGAAGGAGGGGGAGGGAGAGAGGGGAGGGAGAAAAGAGAAGAGGGGGGAGAGAGAGAGAGAGAGAGAGAGAGAGAGAGAGAGAGAGAGAGAGAGAATGTGTTGGGGCGCTGTTGTTCAGTGCACAGCCAACATTTTCACATAAGGAGATAAAATCTGATATTAACGTTGTCCAGATAGACAACAAAAGGAGAGAAATGAGAAGGAAATGTCTTGAAAGCGAATCCACCCAAAAGGCGAAAAGGATTAAACAAACAGAGAAGAGAGAAACAGAAGTGTTAAGGGATGGTCCAGTAAAAGAGGAAAGATGGTTGTCAGTCACGCCAATCATGGAGTCAGAATTGCTCTTGTGAGCTGAGAGGCTGGACCTCTAAGAACACCCCAGGAGAACCCCGTGAGTAAGTCTCCTTAGAACATTTCTTCTGCAATCTTTGGTTTGGTTATTTATTTTAAACTCTTGAATACGGGGGAGAAAAAGTTCCTTTTGTTGTCCAGTTGTCAGTGCCTTTTAAGACAAAATTTTCCCAGCAAAATAGCCCTGAAGACAAAGGCTTGTTTGAGACACACTGTCTGTGAGACAGTTTATTTTAAGCCATGATATTATGATATTAGCAGGTTGTTACTCAGAGCAGCGCTGATGAATGTGTCTGTGTCATAGCAGACACAAAGCACCAGCCTGTTTCCCCTCATCTCCTTTCTCTGCCCTCTTTGTGCTCAGGAAGTCTGAGCACATGGCCTGTCACAGAGACCCAATGCCATGTTATTTCAGTCTCCAAAATGCTGTACTGATCCGGGCCTTTGTAGCTCAGTGACTGGAAGACATGTCACTGGGAAACATTCGCAGATTGTTTTAGCAATTAATTTGGAGTTGCCTTCCATGGTAAGGCTGAAAATGAAATTTTATCAGCAAAGAGTTGACAGAGTTTATTTAGTATCCTCTAGAAAATAAACATAAGCAATTGACCTCAAACTTAATGTCTCTTCCCAAAGGCAGGCTCAGTTTCCCATGATGCTAGATTTCATTCTATTTTTTAATCAAATGAATACATACCACTCAGATGCCAGCATTAAACATTAATAGATTTGTTTCCTCTTGTTACCCATGTAAGTAACAAAAGTAATCAAAGGATGGTGTATGACAGAAGCAAACATTTGCAGCTATGTATGGTATTTAGTGGTGATGATGTCATTGTACAATGAGGTTCCTTTAGCAAAGTTGTTCAGAGTATGAATTTTAAAACATACGGCATCAAAGGACCTAAACATACTAGTATTCTTTGACCCAAGAACTACACTTTTAGAAACCTGACATAATGGAATATTTATTTATTTCAGTAGCCTTTATACTACTTATAAAGCCAAATAATTATTATGTAAGTCATGGTAGCTGAATAGAATATCATATCCAGTTACTTGTGTTTCTTTGAAGACTATTAAGTGAGAGGAACTCAATGGCCTACATACTAAGCAGTGCTTTAATTGTTTAATATCTGTGGACTCACGTGGTCCTTACCCCAACATCCTTTGGCAAGAACCATTATCGTTTTCTATTTTATGAGTGTGTTCATTATGATATCAGAAGCTTGTTAGAAAAAAGCTGGACTTAGATCCCCTGACAGGGTTGCTTCCTTCTGAAGAATTTAAGATTAACATTCTCCATGCCTTTCCACTAACTTCAGGGTACTTTCTAGTAGTCTTCGAGATCGTGAAGCTTATACAAGCATCACCGCCACATTCATGTTCATGTGACATTTCTATCCAAATCTCCCCCTTTAAAAGGATAGCAGCCACACTGGCTAGAAGCCTGCCCCCACTAGGGTTGCCTCATCATCACTAATGACCTCCTCAAGAGACCTTTCTATTGCTTCAGCAAGTGGCAGACATTGGCATCATCTACACGGTGCCTTTTTCTCAGGCATGTAGAAAGAAGTTATAGGATGATGGAGCCTCCCAGACTCTATATGAGATCATGTGAGTCCGGGCAATAGGTAGCAGGGTTAGAATTCCTGCAGAGGCTCTAAGCGTGCTATCCCTGAAGTGGGGAATATGGAGCCTGCATTGGAATGTAGACTCCAGGATGTTGGAGGAACTTGGGGAATCCACCAAGAAAAGCTACAGGCACTGAGTGCATCTAGGGATGCTTACTCAGCAAGCTTTAATAAAAACATTTGCATGCTCAGTTTCTAGGGTTAAATAATGGCCATAATTTGATAAGTACTACAAAAAAATGCCCCCTTTTCTTTTGTAATAGGTTTCCTTTGCAAAGTGTCTCCTTACAATGTAATAGAAGCAAGACACCAGGTATTGAAGTAGAGCAGATTCAGAAGCCTCTGGGCAGGGGAAGGTAATTAGGAGTTTAAATATAGTGAGACATTCAATCATATGGCCCAGATTGTTATTGTATTAGTGATAAAAGGCAATTCTTTGTACTCATTCAATAACAAATCACAAGTAAAATGCAGCTTATAATCGTCACTCCCAACTTTAATTGCACCCATTATACTATATCTATGGCTCATGTGTCCAGAATACTTCACGCACGCTCTACAATCATCAAAATCACAACCCCAAAAGGATTGTACCCCAGGCAGGTTGATGTAAGTTGCTGTGTTCCCCCGTGAGTATCTGAAACCACAAAACTGTGAATCTGTGCCTTGTGGCCTCTTCTGCATTATAACCATCCTAATATCAACTGTTCAAAAAGTTGCTTAAGTTATTTTTAAATAAATAGGTCTGTCCTTTTAATGTTTAAATATCATAATTAAAGTTTTATATTGAAAAAAATCTCATTGGGGGTTCTATTAGACTTTGAGGAATTCTTGGACATGTCTTATTTGGGTCATTCACAAAATATGTGCCTTGAAAATCTCAATAAATATTTGCTAAATTGAATTAGTAGACACATGCCTCTTTAATTCGCATTCAAATATTTGTCAATTAGTTCCAGGCATTAAATATCAGGCAAAACCAGAAAAATAAATCCCTTCCCAGGCAATGAACATTAGAGTGTAGGATCAGACAATGAAATGATGCACAATAAAGAATAGATAAGATAAAGAAAATGGGAGCATTTCCTGTAGAAGAGACTTATGGATGAAGACAGCAGAATGCCCCATTTCCTGTAGAGACTATGGATGAAGACAACAGAATGTCCCATTTCCTGTAGAGACTTATGGATGAGGACAACAGAATGTCCCATGTCCTGTAGAGACTATGGATGAAGACAGCAGAATGTCCCATGTCCTGTAGAGACTATGGATGAGGACAACAGAATGTCCTATGTCCTGTAGAGACTTATGGATGAGGACAACAGAATGTCCCATTTCCTGTAGAGAGTATGGATGAAGACAACAGAATGCCCCATTTCCTGTAGAGACTATGGATGAGGACAACAGAATGTCCCATTTCCTGTAGAGACTATGGATGAGGACAACAGAATGCCCCATGTCCTGTAGAGACTATGGATGAGGACAACAGAATGTCCCATTTCCTGTAGAGACTTATGGATGAGGACAACAGAATGTCCAATTTCCCAGGCAAAATCTACGTTTATGTTTTTTATCCCGGCATAATTGTTATCTGTAACTCTTTATTCTCATAGGTTACCAAATTTAAAAGTGTTGTCATTCTACCTTTAAGAACCTTGATTTTTAATTTTTACCCCGAAAAGCTCAGATATTTGTGTCAGCGATATCTGCAGGAGGGTAAGTGGCTACCTCAAACCTCCACAAGTAACAATGGTTTTTCAGATTTTAGTGGTTAGTGCAAAGCTGGTAGGAAGTAGGCAAATAAATGTTCAAATCAGATATGTGTGTTCCAGTGTAATCTACCACAATTTGCTCATCAGTCATATAAACACTCAGAAGGAAAGAAAGGAGAGAATCAGGCATAGCTACAGCAGTTTTTGGTGGTTTAAATGCATAATTCTATCACTCTCTGGGACAAGGGAGAGGACAGGTTTGGGGGAGAAGTGGGAGGATTTAGAGGAAAGAGTTTCAGGATCTTCAGGAAACGTAGTCAAGAAACCAGAGTAAGAGAACTTAAGGGCAGGTGGCTACCATCTCTTTTATGGAAAAGTAACTATCAGTGGTGATGACAAAGTCTGATGTACTGCTACCCAAATCAAAACCGTAAAACAGGGCAGCATGAAACTCTCACGGGTCCACAGGTGCACAGTTGATGAAATGAATTAAAGAAGCCCAGGGTCACTTGCAGAGAAAGGTATCGCCCAGAGAAGGTTGGTATCTGATATCAATGAAGCATTCAAAACAACCTGACACAGGTATGCTCAGGATTCAGTCCTCAGGTCGCTCTAGATTCCATCAAGTTGATAACACCATGACATTCACATATTTGACCAGAGGTTTGCATTTCCTCAAATATACATTGCTTTTCCTTTTCCTTTTTATTTTATTTTCTAAAACAATCAGCAGAGGATGAATTATAAATTATAAAACAACAATATGAAAGGGAGATTTCATCTTTTATTTAAAAAACAATGTATATGTGTGTGGAGGGGTGGGTAGGTGGGTATGTGTGTATGTCTGTGTGAGGGTATGTGTCTTGGCTAGAGTTATTATCGCTGTGATGAAACACCATGACTAACAGCAACTCAGGGAGGAAAGGATTTATTTGCTTACACTTCCACCTCCATAGTCCATTACTGAAGGAAGTTAAGACAGGCACTCAAACAGGGCAGGAAACTGGAGGCAGAAGCTGATGCAGAGGCTGTGGAGGGGTGCAGCTTACTGGCTTTATATATATATATAAAACCCAGGACCACCAGCCCAGGGATAGCACCATCTACAATGGGCTGGGCCCTTCCTCATCAATCATTAATCAAGAAAATGCACTATAATCTTCCTACAGCCCCATCTCATGGAGTCATATTCTTAATTGAGGTTCCTTCCTTTTAGATAACACAAGTGTCTGTCAGGTTGACCCAAAACTAGCCAGTAGAGAATGCGCATGTGAGTACAAGTGCCTTGGCGGCCAGGGTATTTGATCCCGGGGGACTGTAGAAAGAGGTGGTGGTTAACTGCTTGGCTTTGGTGCTAGGAACAAAACCCAGTTCTTTGGCAAGGGAAGTGGACACTCATAATGACTTATGCAACTCTCCAGCCCCCATCTGCCTTTTCCTGATGGTTTGAGAAATCTAGTCAAGTCCAGCAAATACCAAGATTTTGGTTTCTCAACACTCTACACTTAAATGCTGTGGGAGTACCTTCTGGTCCTTCAGCCAATAGCCTTTAAGATACCAGCCCACTTGGGCATAGTCTCTTATAGTTTAAAAAGCAGCAGGAACTGTGTGCCCACTCTCTTGCTTCCGGCTCCCGGCTGATAGACTCTGTTCCTGTTTGCACTCAGAGGACTGTTGTTTAGGAGGGTGATCTGTAAGTTTTCCCCTTAAATAAATACCCCCTTTATCATCAATAATTCTGAACTGGTATGGGATTGTTTTACGGCATCACTTAAACAAATTTCAGGTGTCAGAAATGTTTTTTTATAGATTAAATCTTTTGCTTTTTCTACTACCTTAAAATTACAACTGAAGGTTTTGAGAACATTTAATGCAATTAAAATAAGACCATTAGTGGTAGCATTATCTGTTTTCTGGGCAAAAAAAGGAAGAAATTTTGAAATAAATCCTTGTAAGAAACATCATTTTCCATTTTTGCATCTTTCTTTAGTGTCTGTCTGAATTGAAGGTAGCTTGATTCTCATATCTGTTTCTTTATTTACTCCAGTGTGCTATGATATTGATCAGCAAGTGACCTCAGGAAAATACCACACATGTATGAGGCAATAAGAATGGAAAAGAAACACTATGAGCATGACTTTCACCCAACCTACTTAAAAGTGTTTTTGGAACCAGGGTTTGCTGGGCACCCTTTGAGAACTGTTAGTCTGGGGTGTTGACCATGGAGTCAGCTCCTGTATCAGTCACCTTCCTATTGTGGTAAACACCAGGATTAAGGCAACCTATGGAAGGGGGAGTTTATGTGGGTTCACAATTTCAGGAGATGAGGGTTTGTCACATGGCAGAAAGCATCAGGCTTGGTGGCTGAAGCAGGAGGTGGAGAACTCCCATCCTGAACTGCAATCATGAAGCAGAGAAAGCAAACAAGAACTGGCAGAAGTCTTCAAGTTCTCAAAGCCCGCCCCCAATGATGACTTCCTACAGCAAGGCCACACCTCCCAAACCTTCCCAACAGCATCAGCTAGGGACCAAGAATTCAAGTGCCCAAGACAATGAGGACATCTCATTCAAACCCCATGGCGCCTCCATCAGAATATATTTTTAAAAAGTCACTGGAAGGAAAACGTTTAAGAAGCTGAGGGCCAAGAGGGATGGAAATCTCTCACAAAGGCAGGAACTACACCAACATCTTAAAATCTTCAGGATGGATGGAAGTACACCGTGGGAGGCATAAAGAGTGAGGGATAAAGTCTTCCTTTTGAACTTGCAAAATTTGAGCAAGGCAATAGTTTCCTGCTTAATTAAAAGGCAAACTAGTTATGAACTCTTTGCAGAGTGG